>OW818030.2:44610367-44875367 GCA_942486065.2 Calliphora vomitoria | reverse complement strand
AGATAGATAGATAGATAGATAGATAGATAGATAGATAGATAGATAGATAGATAGATAGATAGATAGATAGATAGATAGATAGATAGATAGATAGATAGATAGATAGATAGATAGATAGATAGATAGATAGATAGATAGATAGATAGATAGATAGATAGATAGATAGATAGATAGATAGATAGATAGATAGATAGATAGATAGATAGATAGATAGATAGATAGATAGATAGATAGATAGATAGATAGATAGATAGATAGATAGATAGATAGATAGATAGATAGATAGATAGATAGATAGATAGATAGATAGATAGATAGATAGATAGATAGATAGATAGATAGATAGATAGATAGATAGATAGATAGATAGATAGATAGATAGATAGATAGATAGATAGATAGATAGATAGATAGATAGATAGATAGATAGATAGATAGATAGATAGATAGATAGATAGATAGATAGATAGATAGATAGATAGATAGATAGATAGATAGATAGATAGATAGATAGATAGATAGATAGATAGATAGATAGATAGATAGATAGATAGATAGATAGATAGATAGATAGATAGATAGATAGATAGATAGATAGATAGATAGATAGATAGATAGATAGATAGATAGATAGATAGATAGATAGATAGATAGATAGATAGATAGATAGATAGATAGATAGATAGATAGATAGATAGATAGATAGATAGATAGATAGATAGATAGATAGATAGATAGATAGATAGATAGATAGATAGATAGATAGATAGATAGATAGATAGATAGATAGATAGATAGATAGATAGATAGATAGATAGATAGATAGATAGATAGATAGATAGATAGATAGATAGATAGATAGATAGATAGATAGATAGATAGATAGATAGATAGATAGATAGATAGATAGATAGATAGATAGATAGATAGATAGATAGATAGATAGATAGATAGATAGATAGATAGATAGATAGATAGATAGATAGATAGATAGATAGATAGATAGATAGATAGATAGATAGATAGATAGATAGATAGATAGATAGATAGATAGATAGATAGATAGATAGATAGATAGATAGATAGATAGATAGATAGATAGATAGATAGATAGATAGATAGATAGATAGATAGATAGATAGATAGATAGATAGATAGATAGATAGATAGATAGATAGATAGATAGATAGATAGATAGATAGATAGATAGATAGATAGATAGATAGATAGATAGATAGATAGATAGATAGATAGATAGATAGATAGATAGATAGATAGATAGATAGATAGATAGATAGATAGATAGATAGATAGATAGATAGATAGATAGATAGATAGATAGATAGATAGATAGATAGATAGATAGATAGATAGATAGATAGATAGATAGATAGATAGATAGATAGATAGATAGATAGATAGATAGATAGATAGATAGATAGATAGATAGATAGATAGATAGATAGATAGATAGATAGATAGATAGATAGATAGATAGATAGATAGATAGATAGATAGATAGATAGATAGATAGATAGATAGATAGATAGATAGATAGATAGATAGATAGATAGATAGATAGATAGATAGATAGATAGATAGATAGATAGATAGATAGATAGATAGATAGATAGATAGATAGATAGATAGATAGATAGATAGATAGATAGATAGATAGATAGATAGATAGATAGATAGATAGATAGATAGATAGATAGATAGATAGATAGATAGATAGATAGATAGATAGATAGATAGATAGATAGATAGATAGATAGATAGATAGATAGATAGATAGATAGATAGATAGATAGATAGATAGATAGATATAGATAGATAGATAGATAGATAGATAGATAGATAGATAGATAGATAGATAGATAGATAGATAGATAGATAGATAGATAGATAGATAGATAGATAGATAGATAGATAGATAGATAGATAGATAGATAGATAGATAGATAGATAGATAGATAGATAGATAGATAGATAGATAGATAGATAGATAGATAGATAGATAGATAGATAGATAGATAGATAGATAGATAGATAGATAGATAGATAGATAGATAGATAGATAGATAGATAGATAGATAGATAGATAGATAGATAGATAGATAGATAGATAGATAGATAGATAGATAGATAGATAGATAGATAGATAGATAGATAGATAGATAGATAGATAGATAGATAGATAGATAGATAGATAGATAGATAGATAGATAGATAGATAGATAGATAGATAGATAGATAGATAGATAGATAGATAGATAGATAGATAGATAGATAGATAGATAGATAGATAGATAGATAGATAGATAGATAGATAGATAGATAGATAGATAGATAGATAGATAGATAGATAGATAGATAGATAGATAGATAGATAGATAGATAGATAGATAGATAGATAGATAGATAGATAGATAGATAGATAGATAGATAGATAGATAGATAGATAGATAGATAGATAGATAGATAGATAGATAGATAGATAGATAGATAGATAGATAGATAGATAGATAGATAGATAGATAGATAGATAGATAGATAGATAGATAGATAGATAGATAGATAGATAGATAGATAGATAGATAGATAGATAGATAGATAGATAGATAGATAGATAGATAGATAGATAGATAGATAGATAGATAGATAGATAGATAGATAGATAGATAGATAGATAGATAGATAGATAGATAGATAGATAGATAGATAGATAGATAGATAGATAGATAGATAGATAGATAGATAGATAGATAGATAGATAGATAGATAGATAGATAGATAGATAGATAGATAGATAGATAGATAGATAGATAGATAGATAGATAGATAGATAGATAGATAGATAGATAGATAGATAGATAGATAGATAGATAGATAGATAGATAGATAGATAGATAGATAGATAGATAGATAGATAGATAGATAGATAGATAGATAGATAGATAGATAGATAGATAGATAGATAGATAGATAGATAGATAGATAGATAGATAGATAGATAGATAGATAGATAGATAGATAGATAGATAGATAGATAGATAGATAGATAGATAGATAGATAGATAGATAGATAGATAGATAGATAGATAGATAGATAGATAGATAGATAGATAGATAGATAGATAGATAGATAGATAGATAGATAGATAGATAGATAGATAGATAGATAGATAGATAGATAGATAGATAGATAGATAGATAGATAGATAGATAGATAGATAGATAGATAGATAGATAGATAGATAGATAGATAGATAGATAGATAGATAGATAGATAGATAGATAGATAGATAGATAGATAGATAGATAGATAGATAGATAGATAGATAGATAGATAGATAGATAGATAGATAGATAGATAGATAGATAGATAGATAGATAGATAGATAGATAGATAGATAGATAGATAGATAGATAGATAGATAGATAGATAGATAGATAGATAGATAGATAGATAGATAGATAGATAGATAGATAGATAGATAGATAGAGATAGATAGATAGAATAGATAGATAGATAGATAGATAGATAGATAGATAGATAGATAGATAGATAGATAGATAGATAGATAGATAGATAGATAGATAGATAGATAGATAGATAGATAGATAGATAGATAGATAGATAGATAGATAGATAGATAGATAGATAGATAGATAGATAGATAGATAGATAGATAGATAGATAGATAGATAGATAGATAGATAGATAGATAGATAGATAGATAGATAGATAGATAGATAGATAGATAGATAGATAGATAGATAGATAGATAGATAGATAGATAGATAGATAGATAGATAGATAGATAGATAGATAGATAGATAGATAGATAGATAGATAGATAGATAGATAGATAGATAGATAGATAGATAGATAGATAGATAGATAGATAGATAGATAGATAGATAGATAGATAGATAGATAGATAGATAGATAGATAGATAGATAGATAGATAGATAGATAGATAGATAGATAGATAGATAGATAGATAGATAGATAGATAGATAGATAGATAGATAGATAGATAGATAGATAGATAGATAGATAGATAGATAGATAGATAGATAGATAGATAGATAGATAGATAGATAGATAGATAGATAGATAGATAGATAGATAGATAGATAGATAGATAGATAGATAGATAGATAGATAGATAGATAGATAGATAGATAGATAGATAGATAGATAGATAGATAGATAGATAGATAGATAGATAGATAGATAGATAGATAGATAGATAGATAGATAGATAGATAGATAGATAGATAGATAGATAGATAGATAGATAGATAGATAGATAGATAGATAGATAGATAGATAGATAGATAGATAGATAGATAGATAGATAGATAGATAGATAGATAGATAGATAGATAGATAGATAGATAGATAGATAGATAGATAGATAGATAGATAGATAGATAGATAGATAGATAGATAGATAGATAGATAGATAGATAGATAGATAGATAGATAGATAGATAGATAGATAGATAGATAGATAGATAGATAGATAGATAGATAGATAGATAGATAGATAGATAGATAGATAGATAGATAGATAGATAGATAGATAGATAGATAGATAGATAGATAGATAGATAGATAGATAGATAGATAGATAGATAGATAGATAGATAGATAGATAGATAGATAGATAGATAGATAGATAGATAGATAGATAGATAGATAGATAGATAGATAGATAGATAGATAGATAGATAGATAGATAGATAGATAGATAGATAGATAGATAGATAGATAGATAGATAGATAGATAGATAGATAGATAGATAGATAGATAGATAGATAGATAGATAGATAGATAGATAGATAGATAGATAGATAGATAGATAGATAGATAGATAGATAGATAGATAGATAGATAGATAGATAGATAGATAGATAGATAGATAGATAGATAGATAGATAGATAGATAGATAGATAGATAGATAGATAGATAGATAGATAGATAGATAGATAGATAGATAGATAGATAGATAGATAGATAGATAGATAGATAGATAGATAGATAGATAGATAGATAGATAGATAGATAGATAGATAGATAGATAGATAGATAGATAGATAGATAGATAGATAGATAGATAGATAGATAGATAGATAGATAGATAGATAGATAGATAGATAGATAGATAGATAGATAGATAGATAGATAGATAGATAGATAGATAGATAGATAGATAGATAGATAGATAGATAGATAGATAGATAGATAGATAGATAGATAGATAGATAGATAGATAGATAGATAGATAGATAGATAGATAGATAGATAGATAGATAGATAGATAGATAGATAGATAGATAGATAGATAGATAGATAGATAGATAGATAGATAGATAGATAGATAGATAGATAGATAGATAGATAGATAGATAGATAGATAGATAGATAGATAGATAGATAGATAGATAGATAGATAGATAGATAGATAGATAGATAGATAGATAGATAGATAGATAGATAGATAGATAGATAGATAGATAGATAGATAGATAGATAGATAGATAGATAGATAGATAGATAGATAGATAGATAGATAGATAGATAGATAGATAGATAGATAGATAGATAGATAGATAGATAGATAGATAGATAGATAGATAGATAGATAGATAGATAGATAGATAGATAGATAGATAGATAGATAGATAGATAGATAGATAGATAGATAGATAGATAGATAGATAGATAGATAGATAGATAGATAGATAGATAGATAGATAGATAGATAGATAGATAGATAGATAGATAGATAGATAGATAGATAGATAGATAGATAGATAGATAGATAGATAGATAGATAGATAGATAGATAGATAGATAGATAGATAGATAGATAGATAGATAGATAGATAGATAGATAGATAGATAGATAGATAGATAGATAGATAGATAGATAGATAGATAGATAGATAGATAGATGCACAACAATCGGTGTCCGTATTATATTGTTGGTGGGTATATTAGATTCGGTACAGCCGATTATAACACTCTTAGTTATTATATTCGGTATAGATGTTTTTAAAAAATTGTTCAAATCAGAAAAAACAACTTAAGATAACCATCTTAAAGAACAACAATACATATTTTTGACTAAAAATATAAATAATTTCATACTTGGTGCATTAACCAGTTAATACTTAAGTACTTTATAAGCTTACAATTATGAATTTAATTACCTTACTACATAAATATTCCCTTACCAGTTTGTCATAAGAGTGAGTGAAAATACTTAATTGTTTGTAAATAATGCTTTATATTAATTTAAATTTAAAGTGCTATTAAAAGGTCACACACAAGCTGCTTGTTTAAGCAATTCATCAAAGGATTTTGAGTATGAATGAGCACGCTAGTGTATGTACGCTGGCAAAAGAATTCATAATTATGGTCTACAATACCATGCAGACAAAGGGTTTCTAGTTAATTGTTTAGATTTCAGTGCAGTTGACAAGATTCTCAGCATAATTTAGAAAAACAAATGATGTAATACATACGAACACGCAGTCACACACTCACCCACATATTCTCAGTTATTCATTCATTCATTCATTACTATTTTTACATTTCTATTTACAAAACTGTTTTAAAATTAACCTTAAGCTGAAAAAATACTCGTAAAGGCATGATGATGTTGTTTTTTTTTAATTTATATTTTTTGCAATTGCATGACATGAATACAAACTCGTACAAATAACGAAAGAATAAAAATATCCAGCATCTGCATTTTCGCCAGTTTAGTTGGGATGCGCTGCTGTTGATATGTTTCTCATACAACTGCAATTATGTGTTTTAAGTTTCTTTGTATTTAAGCTAAAATGTTTAGCCTTTGTTACATTTCGTACTCTTCTCTGTGTGCACATATAGTATACGACGATATTAAGGACTTTGTGTTTCTTTTTGTTTGTGAAAGTGTATTTTATTCTTGTTTTAGTCAGATCCTTTGACAATATAATAATGTTGACAATGGTGATGCTGCTGCTTGATGCTGATGATGAATCCTTTTTTTTCTGTTTGTTTCATTCATTTTACTTTAATTTTGATGTAAAATGTACAAACGAAAAACCAACTGCAATTCAAGTATCCTTTTTTTAAATGTATGAGTATGCAGCTCTCTCACCCTTTTTTCTTACGTACACATTAGGGTGGTCCGTATTTTACACATTCTTCATACTCCCAAGGACTAGAATTGTTTTCCGTCATTCAAAAATTAGTTTGTTAAGAACAAAAAAATTTTATGAAAATTAAAAAAACTAATTGAATCAAGGGGAAAACATATAACCATATTTGACGGTTTATGGCGGATGTCCAGTTTACAAAGCATTGTTGAAAAGATTAAGAGATAAAAAAGGGGTTAAGAGGTGAAATAGTTGAACCAGCGAATCTGAACAGCAGTTCCTATTCACCAATTTCTGGAGCTCCCACTCCAAATAAAAATAATAATAAAGATGTTCTAGTTCAGTCTGGAACAGTCTCCTATGCTAGTATTTTAAAGTCTGAAAATAAACAACCTATTCTCCCCCAAAATTCGGGAGGGTTAGAATATGTATTAAATACTCTTGCAAGTAACATAACCTCACTTAACCAAAACATGTCTCATTTCATGACATCCTTGCAAAATACCATACAAGAGCTTTTAAGAGCCCAGAACCAAATGATACAAATACTCTTAACAAGAAAATGAGTTTTTTAAAAATTTTGTTTCTGGAACGCAAATGGCTTGAACCTGCACAAAGCTGAGGTGTCACACTATATCAACGAAAACAATATAGATGTATTGTTAATCTCGGAAATTCATTTAACAAATAGATATAATTTTAATATTCCAGGTTTTATATTTCATCTCACGAATCAGCCTGACGGTAAGGCACACGGTGGTACTGGCATTTTAATTAGAATCAGGATAAAACATTATACCCTGGAAAAATTCTCCAAAAACTATTTGCAAGCAACATCCATTCGCTTTGAATGTGGAGTTGGAGATTTAACTCTAAGCCCCACAATTTTCTGTGTCTAAGGAACATTTTGAAGAATTTTTTAATACACTAGGAGATCGTTTCCTGGCTTGTGGCAACTACAATGCTAAGCATACATATTGGGGTTCCAGATTAATGAATCCAAAAGGCAGACAGCTGTACAGGACTCTAGTTGATCGTAAAAATTGCCTAGATTTTATATCACCTGGTCAGCCCACTTATTGGTCTTCTGATCCTAGAAAAATCCCTTATCTAATAGATTTTGCCATATCAAAGAATTTAAACAGAAACTCTATTGCTGCAGAAATATCATATGAACTGTCTTCTGACCATTCTCCCTTTATACTAAACTATTACGGACAATATCAATCGTCTCATACAGAAGCCTCATTATTCAAGACTGATTGGTTGAAATATAGAAAATACATCAGCAGCCATATCCACACTGAATACAACATACAGTGTGAGGAAGATATCAACGATTGTATCAGAGACTTCAAGTCTCTAATCTTTTCGGCCTTGGATGACTCTAAGTGCCAAATTCCTCCTAAACCTAAAATGTGTATTTCTAATGCAGAAATTAATAGACTCCTCCTCGAAAATAGGAGATGTAGAAGAGATTGGCAACACAACAGATATCCTGCTATTAAGCAGAGGCTGTCCACTGCAAGTAAGAAACTTAAAAGAGCCCTTCAGTCTGAAGAGGATCGCAGAAATCGCAACTATATTGAAAGTTTAACCAGTACTAAGCACATAAACTTCTCCCTTTGGAAGGCAGCTAAGAACATTAAGCCACCGGTAGAGGGTCAAAGTCCGATAAGAAAAGGATAAAGCCGTAGTTTTCGCTGAACATTTAAGTGTTGTATTCCAACCAAACCCCCCAACAAATAATTTTGTATTGGGGGATTTACCCGTTCGCATAGAAACAGACTCCGAACTAATCGATAATAGTATAGAAAATGTTCAGAAGATCATAAAGGACAATCTTAAACTAAAAAAATCTCCAGGTTATGATTTAATTACACCTTCCATGATTGGAAACCTACCAGATGTGGCAATTATTGTGCTCACAGTATTATTCAATGCGATCTTGTCTCTAGGAGTTTTTCCGAATGACTGGAAAATCTCCCAAATTATAATGACACCCTAGCTAGGAAAGGATTTGACATTGGCATCATCCTACAGACCTATTAGCTTATTGCCTTGTTTGTCTAAACTATTTGAGAGAATGATCCAAGGGAAAATTCTAACATTCTTAAATAGCCAAAACATTATCCCAGATCATCAATTCGGATTCCGTAAGCAACACGGAACAATTGTGCAAGTTAACCGCCTAACTGGAGAGATACGAAAAACTTTCGAACTAAAAAATACTGTTCGGCAATATTTCTAGATAATGCCCAGGCTTTTGACAAGGTTTGGCATAAAGGTCTAATACACAAGATTAAACGCCTACTGCCTTCTAGTACTCACAAAATACTTACCTATCATATCGCTTGTTTAGGATAAAATGCGGCGATTATGTGACAAGCGACTATGTAATCAATGCTGGTGTACCCCAGGGAAGTGTTCTAGGACCAACCCTGTACCTATTATACACCCCTGATTTGTCGGAGTCCGAAGAATTAACCATTTCAACCTTTGCAGACGACACTGCAATTCTTAGTTCTCATATGGACTTAAATGTAGCATCTAGAAACCTTGATAATTATCTCAGGCACGTAGAGACGTGGTTAAGAAATTGGAGAATACAAGTAAATGAAATCAAAAGCACTTAGGAGAGGAAGCTGTCCACCAGTGACACTAAACAGTGTGAACATCCCACAGTCTGATCACGTTACACACCTTGTCATTCATTTAGATAGACGTCTTACTTGGCGTCGGCATATAGAAACCAAGCGGCTCCACGTGAAACTAAAAGCTTCTAATTTACACTGGCTAATCCACCATCAATCAAAATTAAGCCTTAACTGCAAAGTTATCCTGTTTAAGACAGTTTTAAAACCAATTTGCACATACGGAATTCAACTATGGGGAACAGCAAGCAATACCAGTATAGAGCTCATACAGAGGGCACAATCAAAAATTCTTAGAACCATGACGAGAGTTCCATGGTACATAAGAAATGAGAACATCCACAGAGACTTAGATGTGCCATTGGTCAAGGACGAATTTAGAAAAACTCGTGAAGCTTATTTGTTAAAATTACATCATCATCATCCGAACCCGCTCGCAAGGCTACTTACAGTAACTCAAGACAGATCAAGGCTGTGTAGAGCTGATTTACCGCTTATCTAATATACCAAATATGATTTTCCACTGAGAGAACAATAATTATTTAATTATTAGATTTAATTACTTATTATAAGGCCTAGACATGAAAGGCAGGAACAATATTATAGTAAACGTTTAAAAAAAAAATAAAAATATTTGACTGTTGACCTTTTGACTTTAAAGATGAGTTGAGTACGAAAAAAATACACAAATCTTGCTATGTGAAGGTATTTAGAGCTTATTATACTTTTTTAAGAGTAAAAATAAAATTTTAAGCAGCCTATCATTAATTTTAAAACATGTTGTACCGATTCCACTTCTAAACAACTTCTACAATAGTTATAATGTGGGTAACCCATACGTTCCGACATATCGCACTGGTTCCTCTAAAGAGGAACCAAGAAATCGATGTACAGTGGTCATAACGACACACTATAAAAATCTTACATCATATTCTCTTTCGCCAAAAAAATACGAATCTGTCTTCAACTTTCATTGTAAAGTGTAAAAAAAACATATTTTTGCCTTTACTGAAAATGTTTAAATTTTGAGTTGATTTTCTTTAGAGGAACCAGTGCGATATGTCCAATTATACAAGACTCAAGGGAGTCTTGGTCCTTAATTTTGCCACATAAGGCCAGAGAAAGTTGTATATTAGACCACCGTTCTCTTCGCTCTTCCAACCCCCATTTCTCTATCAAATTTGATATCGCCACCAAGGGTATAAAAATATCCCTTTGAGCAAGAGTTAAGTCCACAACTCCAAGCAAGACCAGCTATCAGCACATTTATCAATGATTTCATTCCGCCGGATGCCATCATGACCTGGAACCCATTTTAGTTCTAAGTTGGGTCAGTGAATCAATGCAGGAGAGAAGACATTTCGTCCTAATAACGTTGGGTGTTCACGTAGATATTTATGTTCAAATTTTCAAGATTTAATTCCGGAATTCTAGCAGCTGGAAAACGGTACAGGTGTCAGGCAGTCGGATAGAGACCAAATGGCCTAGTTCATCAGAGAAGATTCCTGAACCTGTTCCGGTTCCGTATTTGATCCGATCATGTCGTCCCAAAGGACTGAGTTGCTAAAGGTCCTGTCAAAATTTGGTATAGAAGTTTATAGTCCATTTCTTAACCCTAGTTTGGCCTGCATATCTTTTGTATGATGGTGCCGTCAACAAATCGGTGATGCTTCAGTTCGCCTAAGTCATTAAGTCTTAGAGCAGTCTTAGTAGACATGCATTTGATATATACATCGAGGGGAACTCGGTGAATGTCCAGCATCATGTCCGTGTCACGTCCAATATACCCTTATTTTGCTCGATATTTAGGGAAACGTTATCCGATTTTATTCACACTTTCAGCATTTGGTTTTTGGATGGCAAAGAACAATTTTATAGCTCGTTACCATCGAAAATTCAAAAACTACATAATATGGACCACCCTAATGCACATACACTTGACAAAAACCAACTGACACGCACACACATGGTTGCTTTTTTATTTGCGTGAGTGCCAATGTGTGTTTGGGTGTGTGTGTTTATGTGTACTTTGTATTTAGATGATGATACTCATTGCATTGCACATCTTTTTGGGCTCTTCAGACAACTACACAGCAAATGTGAATTAAAAAACCGTGTTCCTTGTAGAAAATGACAAAAAGATACCGACACTTTTAAATGCTTTGACATGCAAAACCCATCCCTTGGCAGTTGACGAACTGCACGCAGTCATCAAAATGTCATCGTTCCAATTTGAATCAGCGACAACGCAGGGAATTCAGAAACGAACGAAACAAAAAATCAAATAAAAAAAAAAAATGGGAAAACAAGTGACGAATTCCTTGATTTTTTCAACCCATCTTCAATTTTCTTTTAAATTTTACAATTTTTTTCTCTTAAATGTATGCGTGTATGCAGAGTTGTTAGAGAATTAATTGTCTAAAATGACTTAATTTGAGAAATAAAAGCTTTTTCAAATTCATTCTGATCAAGCAACAGAAGATGAAAATATAATATAAAGAGTTAAACTACATTTCAAGCAAAATTTTATATATATGGTTAGGTTTAATTGGCAGCCGACTGAAGCATACCTCAATTGGGACCAATCGTAGGCCATCCATGTTTCTTGGACGCCGTCATTCATCAGCCATCCAGTTGTTGTTAATTAACCCTCTAATGCCAATTCTTAAAAAACATGGCTAGAAACGTTGGTAATAGTTTTTTTATGGTAATTTTGGACATCTGATTTCAAAAACAACATTTAAAAGTTTGTACAATCAATGCCAGGTGGTAAAAACTAAATGAGTGCCTTAAGGCACTCATTTTAGAGAGGTTTTAGTTAGTATAGTTTGTCAATTTTTATTGAAAACAACATCTCTAATTGTTCATCACTCAAATCAGATAAATCAGATTGTTCATCACTCAAATCAGATAAAATTTTATGTAAAAAATTGCAAATCAAAGCAAAGAAAACCAAACAACATTTTGCTATATGAGGGAAAAACTGAGGCAACAAAACTAGTCTGCAATGCCCAAGAGTGCCTGAAGGCAATCATCAATTAATCACGTCTCTGAAGAGTAGCTTACCTTTTTTTAAAACACTTTAATCAACGTTTGCTAACACAACATGGACTTCCCATATTTTTTTGGTTGTTAATGCACTTAGTTTGTAAATAGTGCAGTAAATAAGAAAGAAGAGAGCTTTTAAATCGTTTCAAGGCTTATTAACATATTTATGTGCGTTTCTTAGAAAGTCTTACAAGAGTTTTTGAAATGAAAAATCAGTTATATTTGCATTTAGTACCATTTTTGCGATGAGTGCCTTGAGGCATGCTTAAGCATTAGAGGGTTAAATCACCTAGTGAAACAGGTTTTGTCAATAAGTAATTGTTGACCAAATATTCTATGTGTTCCCAAACGCCGGACGATGACATTGAAGGTGACATATTAATACTCGTTATATCTTCTACAGAAGACGTTGGAATACGCAGCCTTTTTAGCGTGTGCACCTTTAGGCCAGTGACCGGTAATGACCTTGTAGCGGTCTTTAATGGAATATAGGCAGATTTATCGCAAATCTCGTCATCTGCTGATGAATGTCACGCTATCTCTTCTACAGACACGCAGCATTATTGGACAATATTCTATATGACATACACACATTCTCTAGGGATCTAATGGCGGCTGGGCTATCAGTAGACATGTGGATAATCCTCCTCTGAGTCGGTTTCTGTTTTAAATGCTTTCATGGCGGTTAAGAAATGCATAAAAAGTGTCAGATCTGGGTTTAAGATATTATTAGCTAAATGAGCTATGATTTTATTTTACCGGCGTGATTTTGGCTGGTCCATTTCAGATTACAACAGTAAAGCAGTGATCTTCCAAAATCTTCTAACACAAATTGCTATGCAGCCGACAGTTCATATTCTCTAAGTTTATTTTTGAAAAACAGAAAGAGTTTTCTATTATTCACATTGGATGAATCAGGTGAAAAGGAAATTTATCTATATATGCTTCAATTAACAGAGAAACTCTGGTAATAAATAAACGAATAAACTCCTTGAAACACTGTTCAACGATATACACGGGTAATCGTAAATGTCATACAGACAGACGAGCCAAAAAAAAGAACCTTTAGATTTTTAGTAAGTGCCAAAGTAAAATAAAGTGTGCTGCAACAATAAAAAAAGAAACACTAAAAATATAAAAAAAAGGTGACAAACTTAAGTGGAAGGTATGGATAAGAAAACGCTGCACAGAACTCACAAAAAAGAAAACAATTTTCAACGTTTAACAAAAAAAAAAAAAAAATCTCAAAACATAAAAATGGAGGCGTTTACTCGGGGTGTCACCGTCTCCATTACCATCATCAGTACCAGCAGCAACATCATCACCTCCATCGCCACCATCACTTTTGTAATCATTGTCGCTTTAGCCTCGACTACGTTGAAGAGAGTCACGGCACAAAAAGAAGTTGAAGTTGCAAGCTTAAAGAAAAGTAGAAGAAAACAAAAAAACAAAAAAACACTGTCTGTCATTGATGATGAGGATGTCGTGATGTACTTGGGCCAAAGGAAGATGACGATGATGATAAAGAGGGCGAAATAACAGAAGAAACATTTTAGCCTGTTTTAAACACTCTCTAAACTCTCGAACTCAGTTAAGTGCCAATATTTAATAACAAGAGGATGACGAAGAAGTCGTATGTCTGCCTGCCTGCCTTTCTTAAGTTGTTCTGGGGTTGAAGTGTGATGATGAGATTTTGTCGCTACTACTTCCGTTTAACACAAGATACAAACGCTGGCATGTAACGGAAATTGCTTCCTTCGCTATTTTTTTATATTTAAAGCTTTTTATCGCACATTTTTTATATGCAAAATCGTAAAATTGTTACCATTCACACAAATTAGATTTAAACTAATTGTAGGCATTTAATAAAAATGGAAGATGGTATGAAATTTTTAAAAGCAATTCATAATTATTCAGTGCTTATTAATTTAATAAAGTTTACGTTTTATCTTGACCCAGTACAATGTATTAGGGGGACGACTCCACTTAAGTAGTGTACTGTTTTTACAAGGAGAAAGAAGGAAGTAGTGTTAGTGGACATTTGGTTTGAATGTATTTATTGTGAAAGTTACAAAGATGGCTACTCAATAATTTCAATTTTTTTATAACAAAGAAACAAATTGTTGTGTTGTGCAATTCAGTCACCAATCGAGTACAAGTGGACGATATGATTCTAATAAATGACCCACAAGTTTTTACTGTCTTAAAAAACAGTAAAATCTTACCTTATTCAAAATTTGCCTCATAGTTATGCCCTAATTAGTAACGTATTTGTTTGCTATCATCCCACTTTTAAAAATTATCTTCAATCTTTGAAGAAAATGTGGTCTAAACATTTTTTGATTTTTTTTTTTGTTATTTATGACAAATTTTGTAGGTCCGAGGTGACCACTTTTTGGGAAGCCGCTTACTATCAAATACGGACCCATGTAAATACAAATCAACTATCTACAATTTTATTAAGATATATTAATTCGTTCACAAGCCACCGAATTATTGACAAAATTAAAAGTTTCTAAATAAAATAAAGAGAAGAATTTTATATTCAAAATTATACGGGAATAAAGAAACGACTCCAATTATAAAGAGATACTTTTCATGCTATGAACTAAGAAAATGTTTTAGTCTTCTTAATAAGTTCTGAATATCAACAATATTATATATTTTCTGATTACTACATCACTTCCTTTCTTCGACAGAGAATATTCGGTGGTGATCGCTACCGGATAGAATAATATTCTTACGTTTTTACCTTTTAAAACGGGGTTTATTTCCATTAAATAAACCGGATACTTTTGATCGCAAATAAAAGCAGTTTAAAATTGTAACAACTCTTTATTTATTTAGAATGTACAACAACAACAGAATTAAATAGTCACTCAGTGTCTTTATACACGTTTATCAATTCGCAGAAATGCACACACACTCTATTACGTACAACCTTAAATGCACAAGACAGTTGACTCAACTCACGACTGCAGCCTCTGCCACTATTTATACACGCACTGCCATCTCTCGGGAATCTTCTACAATGCTCTTAACGGACATACTAGTACATTAGAATTCTAGAGATTTCGAAGTCATTGCCAGCAGCCCAAACATTTAGTGTTGCCATACTTACAAACAATGTCAATGATGGACGTGCCTTTAAACATGATGAATGCTGCAGGCAGTCGTTACAGACCGTTTAATTCAAATCGTCATTGCACATTCGTAACAATATGACACATTTTCTTCATCAAGAGAGTCCATGTATGATCTTCACTGATGCCTCAAACACGAAGTAAGGTGTAGGCGGTGACATTTTTATTGCGCGAACAGGTACGTTTGTGGCTTTTAGACTTCCGGACCAATGTGGTAATTTGTAGGCTGAAATTTCTGCCATAAAAACGACCTTAAATTTGTTAAGACTTTATCGAATATACTGGATTGAATTTCGAATATCTACTAATAGCCACAATGTCCTAAAATCTATTAGAGATGTCTACACACCATCCAACTTGGTACCATAGTAAGCGCATCGTAATATTATTAAAAATGCAAAGAAAACTATATATATTGAATATCAAAATGGATATTTTGCGGAATTCCTTTGATGAAAGAGCTTTTGTGGCTTCTGTTACATTTAAAATATTTGTTCTTATAACCTTTCTTATGGTATTCAGTTCAATTTTAAGAATAGCCCAATATCTTCCTTTGACCTGAGTTCTGAGCTTTTTAGGCATGTTGCCACTCTTGGTAGAAACAGCTATTATTGTATTTATACCACCCAAGAGTTCAATACAGGTCAGAAGTATATAGAGACATTGTATTGAATTCAAAAGCTACGTGGCAACACAATTTTCTGTATTATACATACAAACTTTTATTTAACATTTTATTAAGCATCAGCAACATAAAATCTCTGAGATAAGGAGCCTGTGAAAAATCAGGCAATTAATACGTTTTATTGTCAATTAAGCAGCAATTTTATCCTCAAAACTATTTGTTATTCTCCTATCAGGAATATATTGTAAATAAATGGTTTGACGGCAGACTATTGTTTCTTTTGCCATATTTTGTTAGTTCATAACTATTTTTGATTAAGAATAAAATTATAGGGAAAAAAGTTTGTCAAGGTTTTTCGATCTCAGTAGTTATTCTTGGAATTACCCCAAAAAGTATGAAATTTTTCTTGGCCATACCGGATCCGTTTTTCATTTATTTCTTCAAATGACCTCTTAGCTACACTAAGGTATCTGCACCATGCTACGTGAGTACAGTAAAATAATTGACATGCAGGAACTGTATGGGCTTGCACATACAAGGTTATTCAATAAATCCCCCAATGCTATTGCGGGGACAATCTGTCCCGTATATGAAGCGAATTAACGTATAGGATTCCGTCGTGACTAGATATGGTATTAACCATTACAGGGCCTACAGTTCCACTACTGTAGTAGCTGTCATAATAAGGAAGAGACAGTGTCTCACATATTCTGTCAATAGGAGATGTCGTAATAATTTTTGAAATTTAAACAGATTGTTATGTTTTTAATAAAATAGTGAACAAATAATTGCAAAAAAATAAATTTTAGTATTAGTTTTATGCAATTAAATAAAATATTTGATCGATTCACAAGGTATCCCATCATGTTATATTGTCATAACCCAGCAGTTCTAGGAGACAGTCCCGAACTAGTGATTTTAGCCATCATTTAGGGTGGGAACTAGTTACTTCAATAGCTACGTGACTAGTTATTTTAACACGTGCATGTCCTAAGCAGGGGTCAATTGACCCTTTTTGAGTACAATGAGACAGTCTAATAGCTGGTCCAAAGTAGTCAACGCATTGGATTCACATATTGGTTACAAAGCGTCAGTTACCTTACTAGCTACCTAACTGGTAACTTGATCAGCTACATAACTAAGTATTTTATCATGTACGGGTGCTAATTGTCCTCAAATAGTCAGCCAAAAAGACATATGATAGGCAGCCCAATAAACGATAGCTTGTAAACAACCCTTTCTTCGACAACTCTCCAATAGATTGCTCCTGGTGGGTAAAATAACTACTTTCTAAAGTGCTGTACAAAATAAACGTTTAAAGTTACTTCACTATAGGTTACTAAGAGACACTAAAGTGACTATTCATTACATGGAATATCAGTATACTTAAGCAAAAATAAAAATTAACTGTATAAGAATTATATCAATACAATTTGTATAAAACCAGTTTGAACGAATTACTCACAAAACGTTTAAAGTGACTACACTCCAGATTAATTAGAGACACTTAATTGACAATTGTCTTCACGATAGATTACGTGGGATGTATAAAGTAACCAATTGTCTTCTCTCTGCACTACAAAGAGCACATATGTGTCAAATGACCAAAATGTATAAATTGGAGTCAGCCAAGTAATAAGACATTTGTGACGATTTCTGTCTATAAGGGATATATTGACTACTTGCTTAACTGCTGGGAATGTTCTAATATTTAACCGACTCTTAGGCGTTCGGCGCAGGTCTCTGCTGGTTGGTTACGATACCATAATGAACACTGAATACAGAGTAGTATTATTTTAGGACATTTTTAGCTTGAGATTCAATAACATTATTTTCAAACCATTGTGAAATATTAGATCATTATGACAATATGACATGATAGGAACCATGTGAATCGAACAATTGTGCTTTTGAAAATTTGACTACTTTTGCAAAATCTTCTCCTCTGTCCATGTTTTTGAGCGGAAGGGTAACAATTAAAAAGCAGATTAGTTCTCATAAATATGTTTATTATTATTTAAAAAAAAAAAAAAAAATTAAAAAAGAAGTTTTGAGATTTTTTTTTAATTATCAACTATTTTTGACCATTTCCTGAAGTAGAGGGCTTAAAAATGTTTTATTAGTCATTTGGTAGCCAAATATATAAAACTATTGCAATTTTTCAAAAAACTTTTCAGAAATATTGCAAACAATTGCTCCATTTGAATCAAAATTTAGCAATTTTTCAAAATCATTTCAAAATTTTGATATTTTTTTCTTCTAGGCGTATTGGAATTCATTCAAGAGGATATTTTTTATAAAGGGTTTTCCAACAAGAGGTTTTATTTTGAATCACCCGGTATTTCGGTAGCTGTTACTTTTGAAGATATTATTCTTTGACATTTGACAAGTAGAAACTACGCCATTACAAAAAATGGAACGATACACGCTTTAACAACGCATTAAAATTATTTAAATTCACTACAAAAATGGTGAAAATCTTGCAGTCACAGTTCGCAAAACTGAAGCATTTTTGGGTCGTCGTGAATACAGAAATTGATGGAAATTCGAGCTGTTGGGACAAGTTAGTGATGTGAAAAATAAAACCCGTGAGCGTCGCTCAAGTACAACTGAGAATATTGCTGTTGCAGCCCAAAGTGTTAAAGAAAACCCAGGTTTGTCCATTCCTCGTCGTTCTTTGGAATTGGGCATTCTACAAACGTCGTTACACCGTATCTTATGGTCGGAGTTAGATGATATTGATTTGGACAACGTTTACTTCAACAAGACGGCGCTACGTGCCACACAAGCAACGAAACCATTGCTCTTTTACGGAAAAAGTTTCCGGACCGTGTTATCTATCGAAGAGGTGTTCACAATTGGCCACCGAGATCTTGTGATTTAACACCTTGCGACTTCTTCCTTTGGGACCATGTGAAATATAAGATCTACGCCAACAGCCTAGCGTTGATTCAAGACCTAAAAGATAGAATTCATGAAGCTATCGAGGACAAAGGGCAGCCACTTTATTATTTGGTTATGAAAGATTTCATGTAAAGGATATGGTCCTGTAAGCGTAGTCGTGGTGGCCATCTGGCTGATGTTGTTTTTCATTATTATTATGAAGTAAACATCCGATAATTTATATATAGTCTTGTTGGACTACCATTACCAAAGATATTTGCGTAAAAGACAAAATTTTCAAAAAACTGAAATATCTTTTAAACTATAAGAGATATAAGGGTTCAGTAAACAGAATTTCTTTACCTTTCCACTTGCTTTATTCATTGTTCATATTTGCACAAGTTACACTTGCTTTATTCACTGAAATCTGTTCATATTGATATCTGTCCATATTTGTACAAGTTACTAGCTGCACAAAGTTTTCCTAACCAAAGCTGTCAAACTTTGATAGCCTGTATCTCACCCTGTATTCCAACTCGATGGTTACACATTTAATTGTATTATAACCTATGTCCTCCTTTACGATACGATTAGAAATATGTTTACAATCAGACCATTAGTCCAGATTTATTATCACTTTTTTTCCGATTGACCCCACTGTGCAACGGTCAGCTAATCCACCATCAAAAATTAAGGGTTGTATTCATCGCATACCCATAAAAGTATATATATTCTGGGTCCTTATGAAATTCTAATACTCGCTATGTCCGACCGATTATCTGTCTGTTGAAATGAGCTAGCTGGCTGAAATTATCTATTGATAAGGTTTGTTTGGTATTGAAATTGGGCAATATCAGTCCATGATTTCACCTAGCCTCCATACAAATATCCCCCCGAAATTCTGTTTGAGCAGTCATAAATATTGTTACGTTTTTACCTTTAAAAAACGGGGTTTATTTCCTTTAAATAAACCGGATACTTTTGATTGCAAATAAAAGTAGTTTTAGTAGTTTAAAATTGTAACAACTCTTTATTTATTTAGAATGTACAACAACAGAATTAAATAGGCACTCAGTGTCTTTATACACGTTTATTAATTCGCAGAAATGCACACACACTCTATAACGTACAAGTATACACGCACAGTTGATGTTAACTCTAACACCGCCAATGATAAACTCAACTCACGACTGCCAGATCTGCCACTATTTATACACGCGCCATCTATCGGGAATCATCTACAATGTTCTTAACGGACATACTAGTACATTCGATTTCTAGAGCTTTTCGATGTCATTGCCAGCAGCGCAAACATTTAGTGTTGCCATACTTACAAACAATGTCAATGATGGACGTGCCTTCAAACATGATGAATGCTGCAGGCAGTCGTTACAGACCGTTGAATTCAAATCGTCATTGCACATTTGTAACAATATGTTGATTATGCGGCAATCCCGATAAAACTTTGCATAGAGTACTCTGAAATTATACTGTAAAGTATGGCGAAAATCTGGCAACATTTAGTACAAGTTTTCTGTCAGAAAATGACTTGAACATAACATAATTGTTTTAATATCGTTATGAAATTCGACATAAACTAATATTTCTACTAACTTTTGTAAGGATCGTTCCATAAACCCATAATCAAATACTGATGGTAAGTATTCCAGATTCGGCACAGCCGAATACAACACTCTTACTTGTTTATATAAATCTTAATTTAAAATTTCTTATCAAGTTTTTAGAAATTACTAATTTAAAGAATAATTCCTTAAAAACTTAAGTATATTATGCATTCTGAAACTATTTTTGATTTATGGATTTTTCTATATAAAATTTATAGAATTCATAACATTAACGCCTAGAAAAACCACTTAAAGTTCAATGTTGCTTTGTCGGCCGACCTCAACTTTAATAATTCACAAAACTTATTTTTAAACGGAACGTGAAAGAATTCCAAAAAGGCGGAAAAAAACTAATAATGAGAATTTGAAAAACATAAACATCAAGAATTCCAGAATAGCAGAAATTTCCCTGCTACATTTATATTTAAATAAAAACTATTTTTAACTTACACACAAATAAGTACATACATATAAAAGGAGAAGAGTATTTGCTGGAATTTCATGATTTGATATTTAAATATTAAATTAAATCTTGAATAGAATTTAGTTGAATGATTTTAGTATGTGTCTAATTTTGTGTCTGCTGGTGGGGGGAATGTGCAGAGTGCAGAGTGAGTGCGAATACGAATTTCCATCTGATTTTATTTCTGGTACACTTGATGTACTTAAGAAAATAATCACTACAAATGTGTGGAAATGTGCGGTTAGTCAACAGCCACAAACTTAACAAATCGTATGTCCATGTAATAAATACATACTGGCATACAGTTACACAAAATCTATTACTTATATATGTATGTGTTGTACATGGACTGGGTCTTAGCTATAACATGTACAATATACAGTTGGTATTCTAAAACAGATGTAGATATTGATGGTGTAACTACTTGTAAATATTCACTTAAACACTCACACATTCTGAGATATATCACAAATAACATACCTGACCAATTCGTTAGAAAATTGTAATGTTATATTTAATCCTTCACGAACTCTATTCGATATACAGTGCAAGCTCGGTATTCGCAAACACCCATTATCGCGACGGCATAATTTTTAAAATTGCACGTTGTACAATCACGACAGTTTATGAAAAATGAGTTCTTTTTTCGCGACTTTTATCTGTTTTTTTTAAATTTCATTACAAAAAAAGGGAAATCCCCGTCTTTTGGTATATTAACCTTTTTGGATGCTTTTGATCTTCAATTTTGTCGGTTTAACGCATTACAAAGCTGTTCGTACAATAGAAAGTGGCTCTGGCAAGCGTTGCACGTTAAAGAAAGCTGAGTACCCAAGATTGGAAAAAATGATTTATAAGGGGATTGTAAAACAAAGGGAAAAAATTTAAACAAAGGGAAAAAAGCCAGTATTCCAATTCAGGTTTCAATGCCTGAATTCAATGGTTGAAGAAATTCAAGCGTCGACATGAAATTAGATTTTTAAAAATGACGGATGAGAAATTGTCTTCGAAACCTCATCTTATTAATCCATTTCTGAAAGAGTTTAAGGATTACGTTGATGAGCATGAGTTGACTCTTCACCAAATTCACAATATATTATAGGATGCTTCCAAATCACACTCTTTTAGCTTGGCTCCCGGAAGAAAAATATGCAAAGAGCGAATAACTACTTTGGCCTGTTAAATGCGAATGTCACACCAAACTGAAATTGTTGGTTGTTGGAAATTTGAAAACCCCCTCGCCTTTAAATGCTTTTTCAATAACACTGTAATGTACAACCCCAGAAATAATGCCAGGTCACCCAGTTGAGGAACTAAAAAGTGATGACGGCTTAATTATAGCAATGAATCTACTACTCAATTGCAATGCGCTTATTCAATCATTAGATCAAAACGTTATCAACTTGTTCAAATAAAATGATAAAAAACAACTGCTCACCCACTTGCTTTGTGAGAAAGGAACACATTTGGAGCTCAAACTAAAAAACTTCAGTCTCAAAAATGCAATTCAGATTTAACAAATAGATATAATTTTAATATTCCAGGTTTTATATTTCATCTCACGAATCATCCTGACGGTAAGGCACATGGTGGTACTGGCATTTTAATTAGAAATATGATAAAACATTATACCCTAGAAAAATTCTCCAAAAACTATTTGCAAGCAACATCCATTCGCTTTGAATGTGGAGTTGGAGATTTAACTGTAAGCTCAATATATTTCCCTCCACAATTTTCTGTGACTAAGGAACATTTTGTACACAGAGAAAACAGATTCGTAATAGCAACCGAATTTGTTGCCAATCGAATGATTCTACCTTAGTGACCGAATTTTACAGTTATGGCTTCAACATTTTAGAAGGGGTAACAAATGTTTGGTTGTTTCAATCGAAGTTCTTCTTTGTCAACTGACTTTCTGTTGATAGAACCGAAAAATTCTATGTGTGCAACCGAATCAATCGATAGGCAACGAATTCGGTTGCTATCACGAATCTGTTTTCTCTGTGTAGAATTTTTTAATACACTAGGAGATCGTTTCCTGGCTTGTGGCGACTACAACGCTAAGCATAGATATTGGGGTCCAGATTAATGAATCCAAAAGGCAGACAGCTGTGATCGTAAAAATTGCCTAGATTTTATATACCTCAACAGCCCACTTATTAGCCTTCTAATCCTAGAAAAATCCCTGATCTAATAGATTTTGCCATATCAAAGAATTTAAACAGAAACTCTATTACTGCAGAAATAACATATGAACTGTCTTCTGACCATTCTCCCTTTATACTAAACTATTACGGACAATATCAATCGTCTCATACAGAAGCCTCATTATTCAAGACTGATTGGTTGAAATATAGAAAATACATCAGCAGCCATATCCACACTGAATACAACATACAGTGTGAGGAAGATATCAACGATTGTATCAGAGACTTCAAGTCTCTAATCTTTTCGGCCTTGGATCACTCTAAGTGCTACATTTTTCCTAAACCTAAAATGTGTATTTCTAATGCAGAAATTAGTAGACTCCTCCTAGAAGAGAGGAGATGTAGAAGAGATTGGCAACACAACAGATATCCTGCTGCTAAGCAGAGGCTATCCACTGCAAGTAAGAAACTTAAAAGAGCACTTCAGTCTGAAGAGGATCACAGAAATCGCAACTATATTGAAAGTTTAACCAGTACAAAGCACACAAACATCTCCCTTTGGAAGGCAGCTAAGAACATTAAG
Organism: Calliphora vomitoria; assembly: GCA_942486065.2. Lineage (NCBI taxonomy): Eukaryota > Metazoa > Arthropoda > Insecta > Diptera > Calliphoridae > Calliphora > Calliphora vomitoria. The sequence goes on along the minus strand of OW818030.2, from coordinate 44,851,029 downwards.
CCACCGGTAGAGGGTCAAAGTCCGATAAGAAAATCTGATGATACCTGGGCACATAGTGCAAAGGATAAAACCGTAGTTTTCGCTGAACATTTAAGTGATGTATTCCAACCAAACCCCTTAAAAAATAACTTTGTATTGGGGGATTTACCTGTTCGCATAGAAGCAGACTCCGAACTAATCGATAATAGTATAGAAGATGTTCAGAAGATCATAAAGGACAATCTTAAACTAAAAAAATCTCCAGGTTATGATTTAATTACACCTTCTATGATTGGAAACCTACCAGATGTGGCAATTATTGTGCTCACAGTATTATTCAATGTGATCTTGTCTCTAGGAGTTTTTCCGAATGATTGGAAAATCTCCCAAATTATAATGATAGACAAGCCAGGAAAGGAGTTGACATTGGCATCATCCTACAGACCTATTAGCTTATTGCCTTGTTTGTCTAAACTATTTCAGAGAATAATCCAAGGGAAAATTCTAATATTCTTAAATAGCCAAAACATTATCCCAACACGGAACAATTGAGCAAGTTAACCGCCTAACTGGAGAAATACGAAAATCGTTCGAACTAAAAAAGTACTGTTCGGCAATATTTCTAGATGTTGCCCAGGCTTTTAAAAAGGTTTGGCATAAAGGTCTAATACACAAGATTAAACGCCTACTGCCTTCTAGTACTCACAAAATACTAGATTCTTACCTATCGGATCGCTTGTTTAGGATAAAATGCGGAGATTATGTGACAAGCGACTATGCGATCAATGCTGGTGTACCTCAGGGAAGTGTTCTAGGACCAACCCTGTACCTATTATACACCTCTGATTTGCCCGAGTCCGAAGAATTAACCATTTCCACCTTTGCAGACGACACTGCAATTCTTCTCATATGGACTTAAATGTATCATCTAGAAACCTTGATAATTATCTCAGGCACGTAGAGACGTGGTTAAGAAATTGGAGAATACAAGTAAATGAAATCAAAAGCAAGCACATAACGTTTTCACTTAGGAGTGGGAGTTGTCCACCAGTGACACTAAACAGTGTGAACATCCCACAGTCTGATCACGTTAATACCTTGGCATTCATTTAGATAGACGTCTTACTTGGCGTCGGCACATAGAAGCCAAGCGGCTCCACATGAAACTAAAAACTTCTAATTTACACCATCAATCGAAATTAAGCCTTAACTGCAAAGTCATCCTGCATAAGACAGTCCTCAAACCAATTTGGATATACGGCTGCGTAGAGCTGATTTACCACTGATATAATATACCAAATATGATTCTCCACTGAGAGAACAATAATTGTTTAGTTATAAGATTTAATTACTTATTGTAAGGCCCAGACATGAAAGGCAGGAACTATATTATAATAAACGTTTAAAAAAAAAGATTATAGCTACGTCCTGGGATAAAATATCAATGTCCAATATCCGAAAATACTGGTACGCCCTGCTCGAATTCTGTACTGAATGGAGTGAAGAGAATGACATGCCCTTAAATATGTTACAAAATATAATTCAGGAAGAAAACGAAGATCTTTCAGCTATTGGTAGTCTTGTAGCTCAAATTGGTACAGAACATCTTTTCACGAATGCTGACATAAACAACTGGATTCAAGAAGAATTTCATGTGGAAAGTACTGAGGAGCAAATGGAATTATCAGATACGGAATCGGGAAATTATACGATAGTGGTCATGAAGAAAATAAAATTAAAGTGGACGATTTTATAACATCGATAGCCATGTGCATACAATGGGTTTTGGTAAATGATAAGCTGACAACAGCACTATATGAACTACGTGATTCAGCTCTTATTTTAAAAAATAATTTGCCAAAAAAAGTGACGCGAAATCTTCAATTTCTTGAAAAATCTTTAAAAAGTAAATATATCAATAAAAACAAATCTAATTTTAAAAATTACATAAAATTTTGGGTTCTGTTATCGAAAACTGAATTTTCGCGACAGGTCTGGTTTTTAATTAGTCGCGAAAATCAAGCTTGCACTGATTTAACGACTATTGTTCCTGGATCGTAAAAGCTCCAGTCGTTCAGTTTATGAAAGTCAAAGATTTTTCTGAATATTTGCGATTGATTTCGATCACAAACAGCTCCATTTGGTTTTAATATGAAGAAGAGAATATCCTCTTGGGATATTTGCAAAACGGCTGTCTTGGTACATTGTATCATGTAGAGAGATCTGTCATTAACTAATGAATATTTTCGCAAAAATTAGTTTGTTCGCAATTTATAAGGAATTGTTTACTATTTGAGAAAACTTTGATAGCTATTCGCTATTGTCAGCTTTTTTGAAAGTTATCTTTTATAAAAATTTCAAAATTTACAAATATTTGGTCAGTTGGGATGTGTTATGTATGTAATGTTTGCCTCAGTATACCCACATATGAATAACGATAAGATCCTTTAAGTATGTGTGTATTGTTTTGTACTGTATGCATACACAGTCATTCACAAACAAATAGGACCCTTATCACCATCATCACATTTGAATGACTATTGCTTTTCTTATTATATTTCTTCTTTACTTTTTTCGTTTTTTTTTTTTTTTCTATTATTGTACTGGAGTCCTTAGTGCAAAATTTATGTAAAAAAAAATACCTGGTAGGAAATACTGTTAAGGCAGCTTGCATTATTATTATGAGGGCAGAAAGTGTTTATACAGGAACGTGCATTTTGTGATTTTTAAAATACTCAGCTTGGGTGAGATTTGCTGAGTCATCTTTACGTTTTAAACATTTATTTATTGAATCTGCCTTATTTTCTTAGGCCTAACAATAAGTATTAAAATCGTATAACTAAAATTAAAACTAAATGATCTCTGACGGGAGCCTTGATGGGCAAATGGGCACCATCTTAGTGGGGTGGCAAATTAAGGACTGAGATCGTAAAATTCTTAACAACGTGTGTTAAAACTTCTAACCCAAGTTTTATTTGATTTTTTTTTTTATCAAGTTACCTTTGTAAAACATGTCAGTTATTATGTTTAATGTCAATTATGTTCATTTGTTATTAATCTGATTAAAATGAGTGACCAGAAAAAAGTGCGTACTAAAATTATTAAATATTTTCAACAAAACACAACTTGGTCCTACAAAAAGTTGGCCAAACAATCAAAGGACTGCTATCAAATTTCTTCCAATGTTATTATTTTTGGCCTGATTTAGCATCTGTCACTATGGTAAGAAAGGTCTTGAGTGACAGAAGAACAATAATGTGGTATTTGTACCAAGAGAGGCAATTCCTCCAGGAGCTGAGTCCAGTGGAATGATATTGGGCTCTTGTTAAAAGAGAATTCAAGAGCACAGAAAAGGTGTCCAAAAGTGTGGTAGATATTAAACGGAGATGGACAATCTGTTCGAACAAAATGACATAACGCACTATAAAAACCATAATGGAAGGGTTTTCGAAAAAGGTTCAAAATTTCATCATTAGTGATCAGAACTATAAAAATATATTTTTTTTTTGAAATTGTAACAATAATTTCAATCAAATAAAAAAAGATTCAAAAAAGTTTAGTGGTTTCATTTTTATTATCATATATATAGAATTTTTCGTTCTCAGTCCTTATGTTTTTTTACAGCCCCCCATATCAGATGTTTTATGTTGCTGATGCTCAATAAAATGTTTCACAAAAGTTTGTATAAATATAGAAATTTATACTTAGTACAGTTTTGCAACGAATTTTGTTCAACCTTCAGAATCCACCACCCACTTCTTGTCTGACTTGGAATCTTGATAGAATATTAAAACAATTTATTTCGTTGTATAAGAATGATAATGCGTTTTTCCAATCACGAGTGGCAACAGGAAGATATTTTGAATTGGGCTGCTAAAAGAGAACCGAATGCCACAAGGAAGGTCTGATAATATTAACAAACGCTTTAAAGATGACAGAAACCACAAAAGTAATATAATCGGGGTTTATAAGCAGTTTCAACATTTCAATATTATTTTCATTGCATTCTTATATTTACGAAGCACTTACGATCGTACTATTCCATAAGACCAGATATGTATCAAACATAAGGACTGAGATCGAAAAATTCTTAACATACAATTACCGTGCTCTGTCTTTGGCCTCTAAATTTTTAGCAGAGTTCCTGTCAGGAACTTTTTGAGCCGTGTATATTTTTAAACCTCCATTGGCTTTAACTTGTCGTACCAAATAGTCCGAGTACTGAGCTAACCGGGCTGCTTTCCTACCGGATGTGTTAGAAGCTCTTTTGAAAATGCTTTCTTTTGTTTTGGCTTTAGCAACATCTTGTGGACCATTCTGTCTACCTGTACCAGGTTTTCAACGGACAAGTTCTCCCGTTACTGTTTAATAACATTGGAAACTGTTTGACGGCAGACCTTTGATTGTTTGGCCAACTTTTTGTAGGACCAAGTTGGATTTTGTTGAAAATATTTAATAATTTTAGTACGCACTTTTTTCTCGTTACTCATTTTAATCAGATTAACAACAAATGAACATAATTGCCCTTAAACATAATAGCTGGCATGTTTTACAAAGGTAACTTGATAAAAAAAAGGATCAAATAATACTTGGGTTAAAAGTTTTAATGAAAAATGTGTGTTAAGAATTTTTCGATCTCAGTCCTTATATGTTTACTCCGAAAAAGGAACTAGTTCGGAAGATAAAAAGTTCAAATAATTAAAACATAAACCCATTCGACAAATATCCAATTTGTTTCATAGTACGATAACTGAGGGGACGTGGACAATTTAAAAAAGAAATGTGAATCATGGAACCCAAAATTCAGAAGACACTTTCTTCAAAGGATAGACTTTAGAGTGTCCATGTTAATGTGGCGCTCTTTTGGTGAAAACTGCTGTTTGCTACTTATGAACCATAACAAAATATTAAATATTGTTAGAGTATAATTGGGTTACTGGTAAGTATCCAAGTCAACTCGGACTCCGCTTCAACTATCATTGTGACAGTGGTGTGGTCTGATTAAAACGGGGTCTTTGACTCTACTCGACTGTTTGCGGGTAGATAACTACAACGATAACTAAATAACCAAAATAAACATCAGTCGACACTTAGTAATTCACAGAAGTTTAGAATTATTTTCTTGTCAAAATGTGGAGCTTAAATATAATAGCCCCATTCACAATCTTGTGTATTTATATTGCAAATTTATGCAATGGTGTATTTTTGTATATTTTGTTAGTGTAAAATAAAAATGCAATGATGCAAGACCATTTGCACAAGATTGTGAATTGGGCTAATGATTTTATTTTAATTATAGAGCATTTGTGATGGTTATTTGTATATATTTCAAAGGAAAACCTATGTAATAATTTAAAACCTTACAATACTTTAAAAGTAATTTTAAAAATATATTAAAGGTTCTTGATAAATAAATTTGTTGTACAATTAGACATATAAATTAAACAAAAATGACCAATTTACAAACATATTCCCAAAATCAATATCATCTTCCTGTAGAACTTATTGCTTTTCACAAAACCCACTATCATCCGGAAGGACCACCTTCTAGCATTGTAATTAAGCACTTATTTATAAGTTCCGCTCTACACGTACAGTGGTGGTATTTCCTGTTGGGTTATTTAAATAAACTAAGTAAAACTAAGTAAAAATGGATGGAAATGAGTGTGTAAGTAAAACTACTATTATGTACTAAGGAATATTTGTATGTAAATATATACATACATATGTATATAATACCAACATATTATGTTATTATTCTTTATGGCTATAAAAGCAAAATAAAAAGAAACCTAAGATGAAGATGTGATGGAAAAAAGATGGAAAGGAAAACACTTAATTTCTTGGGTCAATGTTAAAAACTTAATTGATTGACGTCGGTGCAAATGAAGATAATGTAATAAAGAAATACTACAACAACTACTTACTATTTCTCCTACTTCAAAACTTTTCGTTTCCAGAACACATACTCGTTTACATACACTCCAACACAAGTACACAGATTCATATATACATTTGTATGTATAAATATTGTTGTAAAAATATTGACAAAGCAATTTCCTTAGACCGACAATTAAGCACATAATGGGATGAATGGTTGGATGGATGGATGGATAGTCGGTTAGAAGGTTGGATATGTGGATGCTCTGTATTTTTTTGTTTATTTATTTTTATTTTCTAGTTTTTGTTATTTTTTTATGTTTGGTTTGGTAGAATCGCAATTTTATTTTGGCACTCAAGTGTAAATAACAAACTATATATGAAATCATCATACAAACACACACTAATGTATGTACCAATTTGTATCAGACATGTAAAAAGCGAGAGTGGTATGTTTTATGAGGCACACATAATGACGGTACTGCTGACCTCAGTATTTCAAGTACGCTACGAAATTTACATATATAGCTAATGGTATACAAAATATTCGAATGGAAAAGTTTCTTCTCCTGATAGAAAATCAAATGTTTCATTCAAAAATCATCTTTTCATGATTTCCACTCCCAATCACACAACCCTCGCAGGAACATGTAAAATTGAAGTTTTAGATTTCTGAATACAAAATTTACTCTTTTTTTTTCCTTGGTTTTAATTTTGATGTCGGTATGAAACGAAATAAAAGAAAACATGAATCTTGGGACATGATTCTTAAGTCGACAGCAAAAGAAAACACAATACATAAAATTGATGTGGGAGTTTTAAGGGACGATAAGAATTATTGTTCTAATCACAGGCTAAGTAAAAGAAAATTAAAGAGTATTTTATGGAATAGTGCAAGAGTGGATAATGGAAGGAAGTAAAGTTTTAATTTAAAGTGGTTTTTATAGCTTTTAGTACTGGATTTGTGAATTAATTTGTTTACTATGCTGGGCAATTGGGTAGAAGGAATAACAATTGTTGTGATGCCGGTTGTAATTTTACTGTCTAAGTTGTAAAGAGCATTAGAAATGTCCTAATAAACATAAAGATCTATTTAAACAAACTGTTTAAAGTAATAAGTTCTTGTAATTTTTGTTCAAAACTTTAGAACGTAAAAAAATTCGAGTTTTGACTCGAATTTTATAAAGATTCTAAACTCAAACTGGACTTAAAAAAGGTTGAAAAGTGAAGAAGTTGTGAAGATCATGTTTCGCATATGTTAAAAAGTATTACTTGCCAAGAATATTTTCCTAACAGTATGAACAAGCATAATCCTGTACATTATCTAAGATTAATTCAATATAAAGCCTTTCAACCAATATCACTACCTTCACACTATTTGCGCTCTCATCTCTGAGACGTCTCGCCGTAATAACAAATAACCGAGGAAATCAGTATCACTTTGAGGCGTTCTTACGACAATGAGATCTTTACTCCATAACAAAAAGATTTAAACTCGTCCTAAGATTGTAACAATATCAACCGGAGGCTTTTTCCCAAGTGAACAGAATATTTTGCCAATTGTGCGAATATTCCTTTAATAATATCCGGCATTGAACAGAATTTAGGTCTACATATCAGGATTTGCAGTCCTGCAAAACACCTCTAAAGTTCGGTGTAAGACATGAAATAACTAGCGCCACTTGAAAAAGCATTCAGCTTCTACCAAATATTAAATATTAGACCTACAACTTAGTCGATACAGTAATTTTCGCTCGCACAAAGATAGGAGTTACAGCATTTTAGCTAACTATTATGCGAATAATCATATTGCAACCCTCTTACAGTTCTAACAGCAAATGCACCTGTGTATGTCCCAACTGTCAAAAAACCTCACCACAGACTACTGATTACCATCAGAGAAACAAGCTAGTAGAGATCGCAAAATTCATGTACGATAACAATATCCTCACCAGCGACTGTACACTAACATCTTCCGGGAATTATAACATCGTACGGAGGGATAAAGGATATGGTGGAGGACATGTTTTCATCTCGAAATGTCAGAAATACGCTAATAGGACTGCTCATTTTTTGTACATAAGATCCATTCCTAGAAGTCTTGTATATCGGTATTGGAAACATCATATTCATATTCAGATCGTTAACAGCACCGTTGATAGTTATTATCCAAGCATATCCCAACTCTTGCAAAGTAATAATAAAATAATACTTATAATTTCGATGCTCATCGTGAAGGTTTCTATTCAATTACAAAACATTTTTCGGCATATTTCAATGTCAGTCCTAATATAATTCCAAGTAAATACCAGATGATTAAAACACTTCCCCATATAATTCCATTCTCTGCCCATCCCTATTTATCTATACCACCTGGCAAGCCCGAATTGAATTCAGACCACATTCCCATCTTTACCGCTGTAGAGAAGCCTAGCGACTTAATGAAGCCTGATAAGCTCAGCAGGACCAACATGCTCCAAAAAATGGTGGGAATGTTTTAAGAGATATTCTCAAGTGGGAAGGGTCTTTCTTTCCGTAAGAAGAATATTAAGTAGATCTAATTTTTCATCGCAAGAAGCACACCTGATAGAAGAAAACGTTATATTCATGTACTTTATATCAACGAATCCCTAACGGCCTCAATCAGTATCTATCTTGTCGCACTAGTACCTGGCCACCATCAACCTGATAATCGACGTTAATTGAAACTCGATATCTCAGTCGAAGGCAGATGGAACGCGATGATTATGCACCTAATTGGTGCATGAACAAGGAAACGATTGTAACGATGAAAATGGTAATTGGTCGGTCTCTTCTCAGCTCAATAGGGAGGATTGTAGAAGGCCCACCCATAGAAGGCCACAATATAACTTGTTACTGACCAAACAGTTCTTCATGACATGTCATTAACCAAGTCAACCAGACAGTTTCTGATGCCATGTCACTAGGTATGCCAATCCCGAAATCCCGGGATTTCATTACGATATTAATTATTATAAGACAATTATGAATGTTCAAGTTATTTTCTGAACCATGTATCGGGACTTGGGACAAATGTAGCCCGATTTTTGCAATACTTTACAGTATAATTTCAGAGTACTTAGAAATTATTTCGCGCAAAATTTTATAAGGATTGTCGCATAATCAACATACTTATGATTGCTCAAACAGTATTCCGGAGGACTAGGGGCAATCATGGACCATTTTCAATTCTAAACAAACCTCATCAACAGAGAGTATTTGTGGACAATTTTAGCCAGTTGGCTCCTTTCGTTTGTGCCTTATCGTGTTTTAAACAGACAGACTGAAATTTTATGTTATAAAAAAAAATACTTTTATATTTTATTTTTAATATTAATATTTATAAGGAGGAAACAAAAATTTTCGACAAAAATGCGATTTTTAAACTGCCTTACCAATTTTTACACTATTAGTCTCATAGTAATGGTACAATTCCTAAAAATCCTTTTACTATGAACTTAGCAATATGTACTCACTGTTATAAAGTTCAGAATACGGGTATAAATATGAAATATCTTTTGTGTAAAATTTATTTTAATTTGATGCATTAGTTTTTCCTTTGTAATATTTTTACTTAAATATATTAACGAAAAAAAGTTTTTATTGTTGAATTTAATTTTTCTTGACGTTTAACTAAAATCCCGAAGTTCCGAAAAATCCCGGGATCCCGAAAAATCTCGGGGTCCCGAAAAATCCCGGAATCCCTTACACTTTTGGCGTTATTGCATCAACATTCAGGTCGTCATCCAATCGACTGATTGCCGCTGTCATTCACTGTTTAAATAGGTCCACAATACCATTACCACCCAGTGACTTCGTCCACATTTATAATAGCAACCACTCTACGGAGTATCTGACATACTTTGTCTATTATAACTATATTTTTAAGATTCCCTTCACATTTTTAACATCTTAAGCACAACGCTCCATTTAGTCAACCTCTATCTACTGGTCTGCTAAGGACTGAGATCGAAAAATTCTTAACATACATATATGTTAATAAAAATGAAACCACTAAACTTACAGTTTTGATTTTTATACCCTCCACCACCACAAGTGGTGAAAGAGGGTATATATAAGTTTGTCATTCCGTATGTAACATTGAGAAATATTCATCTGAGACCTAACAAAGTATATATATTATTGATCCTTATGAAATTCTAAGTCGATTGAGTAATGTCCGTCTGTCTGTCCGTCTGTCCGTCTGTCCGTCTGTCAGTCTGTGTAAAACACTCTCACGCCCAAAACACATAAGCAAAATAAATGAAATGTATACCAAAATGTTTACAATTTTTCTAAGCAGTTTGGTATTGAAAATCAGCAAAATCGAATTGGTAGAACCAGGGTTATGGATTAAAATGTAAGACAACCTCCAAAAATGTTGATAATTTTCACATGTTTTTTCTGATTTTTGGTAAATCCATTGCAGAGAATACCATGAAATTTTGCACACATTATTTATATGATAAAAGCACAAATTCTGTTGAAAATGGAAAGAATTGGTCCATAATTTCTCGTAGCCCCCATACAAATTTCTTCCCGAAATATTGTGCTATGATATATAAATGCCCATAGAATTGCAGTATCCATACAAAATTCAGCACAACTAAGTTTCGTGCAAACAGAAATCGCGAGACCAATTTTTTTTGGATCGGGCACTATTTGACCATAGCCCCCATATAAAGTTTACTTCCGAAAATCATTTAAATACACTTAAATATCTTATATATATCGCTATCAGGTTGAAATTCGACTTGCATAATCCCCATGCACATGTAAATCACTGTAGGGAATTTCATGAAGATCGGCCCATAATTGGTTATAGCTCCCATATAATGACCACTTCCAAAAAACACATTAATTTTCATAAATATCTGAAAAATATCGTTATCGAATTAAAATTTTACAGAGATCGGTAGTATTAATCCACAAATGATACTACTAGATTGTGTGAATATCGGTTCCTATTTGACCATAGCTCCCATATAAGGTCCATTTCCGAAAATTACTTAAATACTAATAAATCTCTTATAAAAGCTTCTATCTGGTAAAAATTTTAAAATAAATATTTCTCATATATACGAAAATCGATGTGTTGAATTTTATGAAGATCGGTCGATAATTGTTGATAGATCCCATGTAAGGACCACTTCCGAAAAACACATTAACTTCTATAAATATCTTAAATATATGGATATCGAACTTAAATTGTATACAGATCAATGTATTGTATCCAAACATTATACTACTGGGTTTTGTGAATATCGGTCCATATTTGATCACATCACCCATATTAGCTCCATTTCCGATAATCACAATAATACCTATAAAACTCTTGTAAATAATGTTATGGAGAAAAATATCAAGCAAAATATGCCTCAAATACATAGAAATCACTTTAAAATATTTACTTATATCTTCCAAATAAGTCGCACATCCGAAAGATACATTAACGCATATATACACTCATATCGGTAAAAAATTTAAAAGTTTCAACTAGATTTGGTGACTATGGGTTCATAATTATATATATAAGGCTCACATTCGGAAAATTTTTTAGTATAGAACAAAAATATACTTTTGAAGTTTGACTAAATCACTTGTGGTGAATAAGGAAAATGTTGAGCCAATCGGTAATGTTAACCAATTATTAAGTATACAAATTGTTAAATAGTACATTTTATTCCTATTATAAAATTATAGACTCTGTTGGAAATGGTAGGAATATGTAGTTATTTCAATTATAAATTACTGAATTAGATAACATTTTTATACATTTGAAATAAAATATCTTCTGCGTAAACTAGTTTTTCTAACAATATATAAAATACTACTATATTTTAAATAAATTTTTATTTTGTTTAAAAAAGTGGTTTTATTGAAGAAAGTAAATCATTCGTATATAGTACAAAATGTGTATGATATCAGGATTCATCTATAATCCATAAATTAAACTGTATTTGTAGATTATAAGCGAAGTCTACTTTATTACATTAACATTCTACCAATCTTCATAATCGGTGCTAAGTCCCAATAACAAACACTGAATATGGATATTAGAGTGTTTATACCAATGTAATTTCTATAATTTTCAACTAATTTAGGTGGAGGGTATTTAAGATTCGGCATAGCCGAATATAGCACTCTAACTTGTTTTTTATCGGATTGAAATTATTATTACAATTTACAAAAAAAAAAATATATATATATATTTTTATAGTTCTAATCACTAGTGATGAAATTTTGGACCTTTTTCGGAAACTCTTCCATTATGGATTTTATAGTGATTTCTCTTTTAACAAGAGCCCAATATCTCTCTACTGGCCTTAGCTCCGATCAGTTTGGAGAATTTGCCTCTCTTGGTAGAAATACCTCATTATTGTTCTTGCACCACTCAAGGACTTGTTTACCATAGTGACAGGATGCCAAGTCAGGCCAAAATAAGTGAACACATTATGAATTCTTATGAATGGAAGCAGCCTTTTTTGTAAACATTCCTTGATGTAAATTTCGGTATTTATAGAGCCTGTTGTAACAAATGTTTGGCTTCTTTTGCCGCAACTACATATTGCTTGCCATACCTAGAACTTTTTGGGAAATTTTGTCTGCTTTTGGGTCCTAATCTGTTCTTCAACATTCCCTCGAGCATCAGCAACATAAAATTTTTGACCAGGAAGTTGCGAAAAATCTGCCAGAACATACGTTTCTTCATCCATTATGCAGCAAGAATATTTTTTATAAAATTTGACTTCAATTTCTGAGCTCTGTCTTTTGCCTCTAAATTTTTAGCTGAGTTCCTGTCAGGAACTTTTTGAGCCTTGTATGTTTTTGAACCTGCATTGGCATTAACTTTTCGTACCAAATAATCCGAGCACTGAGCTAACCAGGCTGCTTTTCTACCGGATCTGTTGGGAGCTCTTTCGAAAATGCTTCCTATTTTTTGGTTAAACATCATGTAAACCATTCTTTCTACTTACCTGAATCAGGTTTTCTATCAACGGATAAGTTCTCCCGGTGCTGTTGAATAAAATTGGAAACAGTTTGACGCAGACCTTTGATTGTTTGGCCAACTTTTTGTAGGACCAAGTTGGATTTTGTTGAAAATATTTAATAATTTTAGTACGCTCTTTTTTCTGATCACTCATTTTAATCAGATTAAGAACAAAGGAACATAATTGACATTAAACATAATAACTGACATGCTTTACAAAGGTAACTTGATAAAAAAAGCAAATACTACTTGGATTAAAAGTGTGTTAAGAATTTTTCGATCTAAGTCCTTAATATCTGGTTTGGGAAATTGATAGAAAGAGCTATCGCTCTGATAGAAAAATTAAACTACATTTACATTGCTCTCCTTGTCTTGTTTTAGTATCAAATGCAACTGCGCATCTCACTTATCTACTATTAGCCTAATTTGGGAAAATTATGAAATAGGACAGAGACCTATTGTACTTGATACCCAATATGTTCATGATCTTTACTAACCCCCATTAAAACGAAGTCTGGTTATGTACTAACTAATAGTTATACTGTCAGTTAAAATTACTTTTGTATGAAAACTGTCCCTATAACTAATAGTTAACACATAACCAGACTTCGTGTTAATAGGATAAGAGAATAATTCATCTACACCAGCGATTTTGAGACAGCAAAATAAGCGATCGCAAATATTTCCATAATCAAAGTAACTACAATATTTTAGTTTCAGTAGCGCAAACATTAGTTAGTCTCTACATTTTTTTTGTAGTAATTACAAGAAAGTGAGCCTTAATAAGTATTTTGAATAATTTGCTTTATAGACTAAAATGATAATAACGTATGATATAAAAGAATTGTTGCTACAATTTTAACAACATAATTGCTTAATAAATGTCTACCCATACAATTATTTTCTTGGTATTCAGCAAAAACATATTTTCAATTGTATTTCTCTTAGAATTTAAGCAGTTTATTGTATTAGAGCATACGCAATTCATATTCATCAAATCGTAAGAAAAAAAGTAACTAAATCCTTTTCAAATTATCAACACACAGGATAATTGAGGGAAGGTCAATGCAATGCAACCGCATTTATAATTGAGACCTCACACATCAAAATCTGATAGTAATTTGTTTTTAAACAATTAAAACAATTTACTCTTAGTATTGTGAATAACAATTGCTAAAAAGGTGCTGATCTAAGCCCACACACAATGGCATACACACCCACATAACTAGGCAACACTGGCTCAGACATAATCTTATTCTCTTATCATCTAATTCTATTGTTTTTTGTATCTAAAGGATAATAGGTATTGTTTTCTATGTTCGATTAATGTGTGCATTTCAATAGATTTAAATACAAAATATTGTATTACAAATAACTGTCTGGGATTAACAATACACACAATATGTGTAGATAGAACAATGTAAGTAAGTAATGAAAGTATAAATTACTGGCTGATTTGCTACTGCCTACTTTAGTGCTAGCATGTGTGTGTCTGCTGCATTTAAATAATTGTTTGCAACTCATCCTTCAAAATGTTGCAGCATATTTTTACACAATTAACAATAGTGGGAAAGTTTAGTTATTTGCTAATTAGTTAGTTAAACCAGTCAGCATAAAAGATTAACTTGAATTTTAAGTAAATACACTTATAAAACAATGTAATAGTGGGTTTTACGGAGGCCATTTAAATAAGAATAGTAGTATCGTTTTTACATGTTATTGTGTGAAATCCGTTTGCTTGCTTCGAACCTAATATATTTATTATATACTTCACCATGTGTAGCAACTTTATATATATAGACATTTGTTATTCTGATTGTAATTAACACATTTTTCATTTAAGAACCCATAAAGTCGCAAATATACCGTAGTCTATTTAGCGACGTCCATATGTCTGTTGAACTCAACTTTCCGAAGACTCCAAATAACTTGCAAACATGTTGTTTACATCAATATTTCAGGTCTGGTCCTGGTTCGTTTTCTAAAATCAAAATCGGATGTCAACTACTGAGAATAACACACGTTGGTCCTCGGAAAGGTACGTTGGACGTACGAATGGATCTAACCTTCTGACGTAGGTCTCCGACATGTAAGAATAAGGGCATAATTCAGTAAAAAGAAAGGAAAACAATATTCAAATTTTTATATGAAAATCACTCAGTTTTTAAATAATTTTTGAGTTTTTTTCATACAAAAATTTGCAAATTGTTTTTCTTTCGTTTAGGCCCTTAATCTCCCAGAATTTCCAATCTTATGTCAACCAGTTATACACAGAGGAGGTACCTTACCTCTCTCTTTCAACATAATAACAACTATAGAGGTCACTTGCACTATATTCCGTAGTCGATCACTTGGAATGATTATCAGTGTCGGAGTTCTATGCGGTACACGAAAAAAAAGGTCAGCTTAATCCTCCAAGAGTGAGGCTCCCTTGTTGATCAATATGCATACAATTCTCAGGGACATTTTGGTGTCCCGGTACCCAACAAAGTCCAACTGAATAATATCTGGCCATCTCGTTTAGTGCTGCCCGGCAGATTGAAATTCGTGTAGACACCCATAATAAATTTCAAGTCGAAAATTAGTGTTAAACTTTAGCCAGTTCACATCACTACCAACGGCTGAAATCTAACTGAAGAACATTACACTGGTCCGGTGGTCTAAAAACTTACAACCTTCGAATCATCAGTGTAAATCACAAATGTGTTCTCCTATAGGCATCCCAACAGTCTGACCACCCGACACATTATAGCCCCTGTCGAAGAAGGTTCTCCTGTAGTCAATCTTTTCCGGTCAACCAACTACATGGACGAAATTCCTGCAGTTCCAGTAGTATCAACACTTAAAGTAATGAAAAGGTGGTGCGAAATGCACTTGTTATCATTAGTACCGAGGTACTAAGGATAATTTCAAAGGCTATACGGTGGGTACATCTGATTAGAGACATTCAACAAACAATGCCACAATATATTAGTATTTTCTTTCCACATGAAATGCTCCCAGCAGATACTATCTAGAGTACGTATTCCATTCTTAACGAGTTTTGTCCAGATATTTTGCAGTCACTGCCAGAGAGACATCATGAGCAAGTCATATAAGCAGAGCCAAGGGATGATAAAACACCTCCTTGAGGAGTGTTTTACACCCATATTGGAGGATAAAGTTCAGCTGGTGAGAAGTCTCTGTATGAAGGTAATAAGGAACTGATATCTGCCAATTCCCTGTAGATCCGATAGATTTACAAAGTATAAGTATAACGCTGCAAAAACGATTTTACCAAAAAAAACATCGCTCTTTATATATACACACGAACTTATCTCATTTATGCTCTTTTGCCTTTTTGTGTTCTTAATGCAAAAGAAAAACTACTAAGAAACTGAAGAAATGCATTGTTTATCTTTAACAGCTGTTTCTCGCAATTTCTTTTTTGAGTCATAAGCCACCTTTTCATAGGCAGGGTCACATATTCTTAAATCTATTCGACAAAGACTTTTATGTAGATCAGTCACCACGTTGCAAAAATAGCGGCTCTCCGCTATTTCAGAGAAATACTAATGTTTCCTCCTACCTCTACGAACCGTTGGTTTGCAAATCAGTGAGGTTGCATTTTCAAACGCGTCCGTCGGCACATTATTTTCAATCGACTGCAGTGGTGGGATGTTGACAGAATATCAATCTGCAACTCCCAATTTCTTTTCTTACTATTTTAAACGGTGATAATATTTCTATATATGTTATTCAAAACGTTGGTTAAGATATCCGGTACTTTTTCGTGAATAAACTGAGTACCACTTTATCAGTATTACTCCCAAGATTCTGTATCAAGTTCCTTAAAATGAATGAAGTACACCTCTATGTCTTTCTTTATTAACATATCGAATAAAACTGTATGAGCCTAAATTTGGGCAAAATCTAATCAATAGTCATTATACATAACGGTCCAGTTATCCCATCAGGTCTAAAACTACATTAATATTGTTACGTTTTTACATTTTAAAAACGGGGGTTTATTTCCTTTAAATAAACCGGATACTCTTGATTGCAAATAAAAAAACGGTTTCAGTAGTTTCTAATTTGTAACAACTCTTTATTTATTCAAATGTACAACCACAACAGTCTAAATAGTCACTCAGTGTTTTTATACACGTTTATCAATTCGCAGAAATGCACACACACACTTTACAACGTACAAGCTCAAATGTACACTACAGTTGATGTTAACTCTAACAGCGCCAATGATCAACTCCACTCACGACTGCAACCTCTGCCACTATTTATACACACGCCATCTCTCGGGAATCTTCTACAATGCTCTTAACGGACAAACTAGTACATTCGAATTCTAGAGCTTTCGATGTTAATGTGAGCAGCTTAAACATGCAGTGTTGCCATACTTACATACAATGCTAATAATCGCATGTTATCAACATTGTTTATAAGTAGAAGCCTTTACTGATGGACGTGTTTATAAACATGATCGTTACAGACCGCTAAATCAAATCGCTATTGCACATTCGGAACAATATTGTTCCAAAGTTTATTCTACTATCTATTTTGAATAATTCATAGGTAGAAACTAAAAAAAAAATGGAGACAGGATCATACTTAACATTATTGTTAAAACGAGCTTTTGCTTCTGAACTTCTGGTACACTCAGATAATTCGTGATATGCAAAATAATTTTGGTTATTTATAACCCAAATATGTTGTATTGTAAATAAATGCTTAAAAATGTATGGTGCTCTAATTACACAAGTTTACAAACAAATATTTTGTTTGTTCAGTGAATGAAACAGAGAATCCATGTGATAGCGGACAGCAATAGGATTTACCATCTTCGATTTTAATGAAATTTACCACATACATAATATATCCAGCATGTTCCTCATATAAATGACTTTTTCAATGGAAACTCATTCCGATGTAAAAATATCGCGATTTGAAAATTGAGAATATATAAGTATATACACATTATTGCCCATAACTTTGATAATACTCAAAGACCATTATTTTGGATTGCATTTTAAAGCCAAAGATATTGTCTTTACAATGGTGTGAATAAAATTGTTTACTTCCAAAAGTGTAAAGGTCAATTTTTGGAGTATATTTTTCAATGTAAAGAATATCGAAGACCGCGGTGCTAAAAATTAAAAAAGGATTCGTGCAAAAAATGTTCGATAGAGACTCCATTATTTTAGGAGTTATAAAGAAAATAGTGGGTTTATAAAATATGTTTGACAACTATTACGAAAGATATTTGCGAAGAACTAAATAAAGTCAAGGTAAACAAATTTCAAGGTAAAAAAAAAATCAAATTAGACGGCCTAAAATAACAAACCTATGTATATGTTTCACATCAAGAAAAAGCTTGTAAAGTAGAGACAGTGGGGAGGGTATATTGCGTTTTTGCTGTTTTTAACGCTCAAAAATATTAAGGACTGAGATCGAAAAATTTTTACCGCACATATATGTTAATAAAAATGAAACCACTAAACATACAGTTTTGAATCTTTTTTTAGTTGATTGAAGTTATTGTAACAATTTACAAAAACAATATATTTTTATAGTTCTAATAATTAGTGATGAAATTTTTTTCGAAACTTTTGGACACCATTTTTGTGGTCTGCAATTTTTTTAACAAGAGCCCAATATCTCTCCACTGGACTCAGCTCCATACAGTTTGGAGGAATTGCCTCTCTTGTTACAAATACCTCATTATTGTTCTTGTACCACTCAAGACATTTCTTACCATGGGGGCTAAATCAGGCCAAAAATAAGTGGACACTTTAAGAAGTCTTATGAATGGAAACATCCTTTTTTGTAAACATTCCTTGATGTAAATTTCGGTATTTATAGAGCCTTTTGTAACAAATGTTTGGCTTTTTTGCCGCAACTGAATATTGCTAGCCATACCAAGAACTTTTTGGGAAATTTTGTCTGCTTTTGGATCCTAAACTTTTCTACAATATTCCCTAGAGCATTTGCAACATAAAAAATTGAGCCAGAAGCTGCGAAAAATTTTCCATACGTACATTTCGTCATCCATTATGCAGCAGGTATATTTTTTGTATAAAATTTGACTTCAATTTACGTGATCTGTCTTTGGCCTCTAAATTTTTTAAAGAGTTCCTTTCACGAACCTTTTGAGTCTTGTATGCTTTTAAACCTTCATTGGCTTTAATTTTTCGTACCAAATAGTCCGAGTACTGAGCTAACCGGGCTGCTTTCCTACCGGATGTGTTGGGAGCTCTTTTGAAAATACTTTCTATTTTTTTGGCTTAATAAACATCATGTGAACCATTCCTTCTACCTGGACCAGGTTTTCTATCAACGTGCAAGTTCTCCCGGGACTGTTTAATAACAATGGAAAAAGTTTGACGGCGGACCTTTGATTGTTTGGTCAACTTTTTGTGGGACCAAGTTGGGTTTTGTTGAAAATATTTAATAATTTTAGTACGCACTTTTTTCTGGTTACTAATTTCGATAAGATTTGACACACGCATTTTATTCGGACCAAGGACGAAGATATTATTTCACCTAGCCCATTCAAATGTCCTCCCTGACTTTACTTTCTTGCTTGTTTGCATCTTAAAAATTATAAAATGATGAACTCTAAGTGTCCACTTAATATTTAGCTAAATTACTTAATATTTTAATACTAGAGAAAGCTTATATGGAAAAAATAGGTACTATTAAATCACATCTCTAAAAATTCTAGCCAACAATACAAAATCTGTGAACTAACTCTCCTTCCAATGCCATTAACAATGAGTTTCTATAAATATATGTTTTTTAGCAATACAATAAATACACTTGAATTGTATTGATAGTTAGTTTGAAATCGAAACCGCACACAACAATTTAAATGTCTTCGCCAGTCAGTCAGTCATTGTATTTATTTATTTAGTTATTGTCGTTGCTTTTAAAGAGTAGAAAATTAAAGTTGGTTAAAATGACTAGATGACGGACAGGTTTGTAGGTTGGTTGTTTAGCTGGATGTTTGACTGTTTGGGTTTAATGGCTATAGTGTGCTGTTCGGTTGGACTAGTGAAATGTGAAACTTTATTGTCTGAGCTCTGTCTAACAACGTAGATAAAGTATTCTGAGTAAATAATCTATTGAAAAACAAAAATAAACAATAAAGAAAACATAACAAAAGCAAAACAACAAGCAATTACATAGAAACTAAAAACTATTGTGAGTTGGTTGAAGAAAAAGAAAAAGGAGCATGATGTCTAATCATGTACAATGGTAAAGCAATCATGTTCGCCTTCATGCCTTGACAACTCAATAAATATGTTTTGTCTGGCAATGGGATTTAGTGATTAATTGTATTAAATCTTAAAACATCGAATGGCTGTAGAAAAACCAAACAATGTTCACCAACTCACTCTAAATAGTCATAGACAATGAAATAAAATAATGTACCTGCCCTCCTTTTTTTTATTTTAATTTAAATTTATTTATTGACGTTGAACATTTTGCGTAGTAGTTTCAATTTTAATTTTCCAGTTAAGATCATGTACATGGTTGTAATTTAATACTTAAAATGTGGTATTTCTTCTAATTCTATTTGTGGCTGTTGGCGGTAACATCCGTATAACTACATCGGACGATTATTGTCTTTTGGAGTTGGTGAGAATTGCAAAGAATTATTGTGTAGTATTGTGTTTTTTGAAGAAACAATTCAAGCGTTAAATTATTTAGTTGAGAAGGAAGGAAAGAGTAATTTTACACGGCTCCGTATCAATTACATAGATTTTATTATAGGATTTAAGATTTAAGAGGAACGTTAGTTGTTAAAATTTGTTAAATACTTTTAAAATCATTTGCAGGCATTTTAAAATACTAAAATCTTCAAGAATATACTAATTTTGAAATACAATAACCCCTATAATGTCCACAGTCTTAAATAAACTGTTGTAAATACTAAAATCCATTATATAAGGATGTAATTTTTACTATTTCGGAAAATTTGTCATTTAGATATCATCATCTTAAAGACATTTCGTTAAATGATTCCTATTACACGCAAAGCAAGGAATATAAATATCAACTGTATTTTGCTTTTGTAAAGATTTTTAATTTAAAGAGTTGAATTTACTCGAGGAGAACACTAAAATCCATCTTCAACCTATTCTTTTGTTACTCAAACCATATCTTTGAAATGGCAATGCCAATATTTCACAATAGTTAGGAAATTAGGGGTGTATCGATGAGTATACACCTTGAATAATTTGACGCTCCTCAATCATCCTGGAGGCAAATTCTCGCACTCGTAATTGTAATAAATTTCGAACGCTTATTAGCGTTCGAGTAAAAACTCGTTCGTTATCGAGCACAATCATTATAATTTTCTATACGCTTTATTCAATATCGAATAAGAGAATCCCAAAAATAAAAAAACTCGCTCGTTCTAATTAACACAGTTCGTGTTCGACTGCGGTAATTAGCTCCCTGAAATTATGATCAAAGTTGCTCTATTCATCATTGTCCGCAGTAATTTAAATGAATTCAGTGCAGTATAAAATGCAGTATTTAATATAAAAAACATGTACTAATGAGGATGTAAGCCAACATAACCTAATTCACACCGACTTTCAAAGTAGGTAATTTTAAATAAATGTACTTAAGTTTCCAAAAAACCAAATTACTTTAAAACCTAGGAGAAATCCATTAGTTTCGCTCCAGAATCAATAAAAGATTAGGCGAGACTGTAGTCAAGAACTTATCGTGACCAACTTTTAAAAATCTATAGACGATTTTTAAAGAAATAATGCATTTTTCAAACATTTATTTAACTTTGAGTTCACAATAGAATTCAGTTTCTCCATATTGTCCATATTCATAACTCTTCATTAGAAGGATTAAAACAGTCGCGTATGCTGACGATGTTGCAGTGTTTATATCTGGTAAATTTCTGGATACAATATCTAGTTGCATGGAATCGGCATTAAATACACTGAGTGAGTGGTGTACATCAAGTGGACTTAGTGTGAACTCCCAAAAAACGGAATTGGTTCTCTTCACTAGGAGGTATAAGATCGATGACTTTAAACCACCTAGACTGAATGGAATCAGTCTTGAGATTAGAGATAATGCAAAGTATCTTGGCATCATTCTAGATAAGAAATTGTCCTGGAATTTAAACATTCAGAACAGGATCAACAAGGCCTTTGTGGCAATTTCACCTGCAAAAAGGCAATTGGTACTAACTGGGGTATTATGCCGAAAGGTATCAGTTGGATCTTCCAAGCAGTCGTTAAACCCATCTTGTTGTATGGAGTATTGGTGTGGTGGCAGGCTCTGGATAATGCTACTCACTGGAAGGCTGTTGAACGAGTTCTAAGGACTATCGCGATACTGATTACAGGCGCTATAAGGTCTACCTCCTCTAAGGCACTTTTTACTATTCTTAACTGGTTACCAGTTGATTTGATGGTGATACAAATGGCTCTCAACTCTGCCGTGAGACTAAATGCTGGTTGTTCGTGGTCTGGTAAGGACCTTGGATACTCTAGGATACTGAATTACTATGGGCACATACATGGTAATGTCGATTACTGCATTGCAAAACCTTTTTTCGATAGGCATTTCCGTATAATGATCCCGGATAGGGATTTATGGCAACGCGGACTCTTCCCCCCTGCTGACGTCATACGAATATACACTGATGGCTCTAACAGGGGTAACAGGGTCGGTGGAGGTGAGGAGGCCATCGACCACTTTTCTGGTATTTCCCTTGTTAAATGCAAGATGGCTGTTCAGCAGAAACTATATGAGACTGCACAAAACAGGTGGGCTAATGAACCTTCCTGTGCTACAGCAAGGTCGACTTGGCCCGTATATGATGACAGCAGGACGAATCTACTTATAGATTACCGTCGTGAGCAAATAAGGCTAATTGTCTCCTTTATTATAGGACACTGTTTAATCGGGACACATGCTAGAAGAATGGGCCTACGGTACAATGATTACTGTAGAAGCTGCCATAATGAAGAAGAGGAAGAGACTGTGTATCACCTTTTCTGCCAATGTCCGGCCCTGACAAACCTAAGGGAACATATATCTCGGATCCAATCATGTTTGGACGAGCTATCGAGGATGAATCTGAGACGAATCTATTCATCCGGGAATCTGGAAGTACTGCAAATACCCTGATGACTATCCCTTGGGTATCACAATGGGATCAGATTTGAATGGACCCAAGTGAGCTGCTTGAGGAGTGCCTGCCCATGGAACCTAACCTACCTCTTCATTATGTACAAGAGGCAGAGACTAGCCTGTGATGAGTTACAATCCTCAGGCCAGTCTAGAGACGATAATAAACGTACCTCATCTTGATATCTAAATACATCGAATACATTTCCGCTAAGAGAGATATTTGATTGGTTTACAGATTAGATGTTATCTAATAGATACTATCTACACCGAACTCTGATATAACTTTTAGGATCAGAATACCGTCAAAATAAACTCTGTTTTCCAGGATGATGCAATATCAGCCATACTGCTGGTTTTGGAGTATTTTATTATGAACTTTGCCTCCAGATTTCTCTCAGGTTGCCAAAAATCGTTTTCCATCAATAGCATCTAGAGAGGAATCCCAAAATTACAATTCTTGACTTCGTCCATTAGTATTTACTTGGAAAACCTTGCATCTATCAAAGAACTGAACTCATACGTACTTAGTAATTTTCAACTTCATCAGTAGTCACAAGGCTTTCGTTTCAACATTTATAATGTTCTGATATTTGTGTTAATCTAAAGTCAATTAAAAACTTAATGTAAAAATCATTTTCAATACAATTTTTAATGTAAACAACTTGTAGTAAAATTATAAACTATTGCTTTCATTTTGATAGTTATGTCCATATTTTTGTTTATATAAATTCGTTTCTTTAATTTAAACTTGATAATAGAATAATTCGACTATTAGATTAGTCGACAATTATTGATTGAATAATTTGTTATTCTAAAAATCGATTAATCGAATGACAACCCTACACAGTAGGGCAGAACCAAAATTTTTGGGAAATAAATCTGGCAATTCTAAACGGCTTGTCTGATCGGGATAAAATTTGACGTGGGCTTAGCCAATGAGTATTCGAGTTATTAAAATGTGTCCTGCAAATGCTCTAGGCACGCCGCTATGGGGGCTCAAAATAGGGTACCTTCGACATGTAAAATTTTTAAACACATGCCATTTTTTTTGTTTCCAATCCGATTTTAAAGATTTTTAAAGTGCAATATTTTTGAAGGACGGAGATTTAAAGTAGCATATTTTTGAATCTAATTGAGATATTGACTTGAAATTTTTTTGGAGGACCAAAAATTAACTTTTCTAAAGAAAAAAAATAGTGCGGAACAAATGTGGACCAAATTGTTTCTAATATTTGCAATCCTATTAAAATGTTGATACAAATTTTAGACCAAACTCAATGAAATTATGAACGTTTTTTAAATTTGTCATTCTAAATAACAAACTGTACAAAACTTGTTGAAAGGTCAAAGGGAATCCCGCAATTCCTAAAAATTGGAGCGGAAATCCCAAAAATTGTATTTTTTACAATTTTACACATAGGGTCCACATTTCCTTCGGGGCTGGGAAAATACTTTGGAGATAAGTATGGAACACCCAAAATACGGGAGGGTTGGAAGCACTTATGCAGGCGCTTACCCAGAATATTACCTCTCTTAATCAAAATATGACAAACTATATGTCATCCTTGCAAAACGCAACACAAGAGCTTTTAAGAGCGCAGAACTTAAAATCCTCTTAACAAGAAAATGAGTTATTTGATACTATGTTTCTGGAATGTAAACGATTTAAACCAACACAAATCAGAGGTATCCCACTTCATGCAGAATAAGAACATCGACGTGCTATTGGTTTCGGAAACTCATCTTACCAATAGGTATAACTTTAATATTTATAGTATCTTATTACGGGAGGACTAACATTTCAAAATTTCATACTGAAACATATTACTTTAGAACAAATGAGCTTAAATATAAATAATATATAAGCAGTCATATCCACACTTCACGTCAGTAATTGTATCGGCTCAAAATCATTCTAAGAGTCAAATATTTCCTAAAACTAACATTTCCAATTAAGATATTGAACGACTTTTCATCGAAAAAAGAAAACTCAGAAGAGAATGGCAACAAAATAGGTTACCTGCTGCAAGGCTGAGGCTGTCTGCAGCTAGTAAAAATCTAAAAAAAACCTTCAATTGGAGGAGGATAGCAGAAATAGAAATTACATTCAAAGTTTGACAAATACCAAACATGCAAATTTGAAAGGCAATGAAAAATATCAAGCCACCAGTAGAGTGACAAAACCCTTTAAGGAAAGCTGACGGTACCTTGGCTCGCAGAACAGAGGTAAAGGCTAAAATATTTGCGGATCACTTAAGTATAGTCTTTCAACAAAACTCGCCAACAAATGTTTTTGAACTTGAGGAACCGCCTACATTGTCTGATGATGCCATATTAGATATAAGCCCAGAAGACATTAACAAAATTATCAAAGATAATATAATACTGTAAAAATCACCTGGAAATGATTCAGTTACACCTACTATGATCAAAAATCTACCGAGTGTGGCAATACTTGTGTTGTCTATAATAATTAATGCCATCTTTAAACAAGGAGTTTTTCCGACAAATTGGAAAACTTCTCAGATAATACCAAAGCCTGGTGAAGACCTGACCATACCATCCTCCTATAGGAGGATCATACCATTTTTAAATGAAAAAAATATTATCTCAGTTCATCAATTTGGTTTCCGAGAACGCCACGGAACAATCGAACAGGTAAATCGTATAACTTGAGAGATAAGAAAATCTTTTGAATTAAAGAAATATTGTTCAGCAATATTTTTGGATGTCGCTCAAGCCTTTGACAAAGTATTGCACAAAGGCCTAGTATATACAATAAAATGTATATACTAGCTAATTAAAAAACGGTTAATTAGTTTAGTTTAGTTTAATATTTCGGAGTATGTACTTAGAACTCATTTATGCAAAACATTATCAGGATTGTCGCATAATCAACATATTTATGACTGCTCAAACAGTATTCCGGGAGGACATTTGTATGGGGGCTAGGTGAAAACATGGACCCATTGAGATGGTAGTTATGAAAATGATTTTTGGTCGTCTTCTCAAAATATGTGCCACAGTGCGAAGGCTGGTTTCTTAGAAGTTGACATTTTTTATGCCAAAGTTATCAATTGAGTTCAGTAGCGCCACAATTTGATCTACTTCGATACCTTTAGTATGAATATTGACAGTTGTTAATTGGGAAAGCAAAGTTTGAGAACAAATTATTTTGAACGAACTTGTGAATGATCCTATTTAGGAGACAATAGTAGGCACGAAGAGTATCTATGTGAAAATACAAACCACTATTTATGCATCGGTTTGTTAATTCCAGATGATGAAAATTGTCTTTCAATAATGATGATGATTTAATCTATCATTAAAATGAATTCCTATATACCTCCTGTTGGATATATACAATGAAATTTTGAAATATAAATCATATTCCAAAAAATCTAAAGACTCGAAAAAATTTAAGAAAAATTATTTTATTTTTCAAACATAAAGCATTTTTTAGCTAATAAGTTTACATCATACATTTGTTGTCACAGTTTTAATAAATTTATGAATAATTTAAATATCAACATGTAATAAAGCTATTTCTCTAATAATATACTGGGGAATATTGTTCTCAACAGCTGCTCGTTAATATGCTGATGCTTAATAGTGAAAGAGTGCCGTAGCAGTTTTTTTTTTTTTTTTAATTTCACGGCAAATAACTTAGGCATTTGGCTGATTATGTGGACCATAAATAATAAAACAATGATTTTGGCTGCAAACACAAAATAGGTAGAATATTTAAATATGAAAATTAATTTCTTTTTCCCCATACGCTTTAGGAGATTGCAAAGAAATGACATAAATTTTATTATAAATATTTGGCGCGTTTTACTAATGATCATCATAAAGTCTAATATGTATAATAAAAAAAAGGAATAAAGAGCCAAGAAATATTTGATATTTTGTAACAAAAATATGAGCGATATTGTGGATAATCTTGTGTGCTACCGACCAAGCGAATAATCTATAGGGTGTTTTAAAGAAAACAATATATTTGCTCAGGAATTATTAGGGTAGTCAAATGTAGAGAGAAATATTCAGAACATAGCAGATACAAAATGTCAAGTATTCTAAAAGCGTAGAAGTAGTAATGAGAAAGAACCTTATAGACAGTAATCGTCACAAATGTCTTATCACTTGGCTGACTCCAATTTATATATTTTGGTCTTTTTACCGTATGTGCTCTTTGTAGTGCAAAGAGAAGATAATTTGTTACTTTATACATTCCAGGTAATCTAGCGTGAAGACAATTGTCACTTAAGTGTCTCTAAGTTATCTGGAGTCTAGACACTTTAAACGTTTTGTGAGTAATTCGTTCAAACTGGTTTTATACAAATTGTGTTAATATAATTCTCATACAATTAATTTTTATTTTTGCTTAAGTATACTGATATTCCATGTAACATAGCATGAAGTCAATAGTCACTTTAGTGTCTCTTAGTAACCTATAGTGAAGTCACATTAAACGTTTATTTTGTACTGCACTTTAGAAAGTAGTTTTACCCACCAGAAGCAATCAATTGGAGAGTTGTAGAAGAAAGGTTTGCTTACAAGCTATTATTTATTGGACTGCCTATGATATGTCTTTTACCTGACAATTTGAGGACATGTTAAAATAACTAGTTATGTAGCTGATCAAGTTACCAGTTAGGTAGCTAGTAAGGTAACTGACGTTATTTAACCAGTATGTGAATACAATACAATGGAGCGGTCAAATCAGGCGATCTTGCTGGCCAGTGCAAATCGCCAAAACGGGAGATTAGGCGCCCGGAAAATGCATCATTCAGCATATCGGTTGTGGCACGTGCAGTGTGTGCCGTTGCACCGTCCTGTTGGAACCACATGTTTTCCAATCCCAATTCATCAAGTTGGGGCAAAAATAACTCGTTTATCATTGCTCTGTAGCACTCACCATTCACAGTAACCGTTTGGCCCGCGACGTCTTCGAAGTAAAAAGGTCCGATGACTCCTCCAGCGAAAACAGCACACCATACAGTGACTTTGAGCGGGTGTAATAGCTCTTCGTGGGTTACACGCGGATTTTCAGTGCCCCAGAAGCGTAAATTTTGCTTATTTACGTACCCGCTAAGAGGGAAATCACTCATGATTATTTTTGATGAAAAATCATCTTCCTTTTGGTGCTGTTTAAGGATGGCTTGAGCGTATGTTAGACACGATTGGCGGTCAGCAGCTAACAGCTGATGCACCGTCTGGACTTTGTACGGAAACATCTTCAAATCATTTCCAAAATTCGCTGTAAAGACCGTCGACTGATACCCATTTGCGTGGCACGTCGTCTGGTCGATGTCGACGGCGCTTCCATGACATCCTCGGCTACAGCAACAATATTCTCTGCAGAACGGCTACTCCGGGGTCTGCCACGCCTGGCACCATCTCGTGTTGTGCCAGTCTCTTCGAGGCGAGCGGCTAAACGTCGCAGTATTTCACCAGTAGACGTTGGACGGCCAGGAAATCTGCGACGAAATTCACGTTGTGCCAAAGTCACCGACCGATTATTGGTCAAATAAATAGTCAGAAATATTCCGCGTTCTGGAGCAGTGTAACGTAACATTGTTTATTAACGTGTATTTAGCATGTGCTTACTACACAAATGTCAAAACAGAACTGACATTAGGGGCCAATCGCAAAATTTATAGCATTTTCTGATAGGATGATTACTTTTGCGCCACCTTGTATGAACTTATTTGACATTTGTGGTGTTTACAGGTAAATAGACGATCATGTTCGCCATCTGGAAGCTATGAGTGACGACCGCTGTTCTAATGGTACATCTTGGATTTTATATATTGAATCTAGAAATATTAAACTAAACATAGATGATTTTGAATAAGAGATCAGAAAAGAGGACTTCCATTACAGTTTTAAAAACTAAACAAATTAGAAAATTTTGAAAACATCTCCAATTAAATGACCCTTTTGAAGTACATGATTATAAACACACCACACTAATAAAAACATTCATATATGTATGTACATTGTCATCCCATTGTCATTTTATGGGGCTTTAGAAGACAAAACATTTTATTTAATTTTATTGTCATCCTCCAGATTTGTAGGTTGGTTGGCTGGTTGGTTTGTTGTTTGGATGGATGATGATCCCATCATTGTCTCATCATCATTAAGGCCTTTCACTCATGTGAGTAAGTATCGTATGGATGGATATATGTATTTATTTAAGTCAACTTAACTCCTTCCTTCCTTCCTTCCCCAATAATTGTATGTATTTGGTTTGTATTTTTCTTTTTAGTTGTAGCAGTATTTGTTTTAAAGGCCACCCATTTAGTTAAACAATAATGAAATAAAACTAAAAGAATTTCGTCTGGCACTTTTAATGTTTCCTCGTTCTTTGCAACACTCCAACTCCATCCACTTCAAATATTCAATGTGTCAAAAGACATTTTGAAAATTTATGTTTTATTTAAGTGTCGTCGATGTTTGTTTCTTTTTTTTTTTTTTTTTTTTTTTTTTTTGTTCTGTATTAAATTAATATACGTATGACTATTTGAACGAACATTTGAGTCCATGGATAAGAAAGTATTTTTTGTGTGACAATTTTCATGTGAATTATAAATGAGAATGTTCAAAAAAACAAAATAAATCCGAAAAATAATCATCTGCATGTACAAGTATTTGAACAGAAATATTTCTGTATGAACGAAGAAGGAGTACATATTTGTCATATTGGTATCACTTGACATGTTGTACATCGTACGAAACAATCCAATCCAAGCCAACCAACCAACCAACCAGCCACACATTCGAATACATTTATGAGTCTTAACAAGCTCTCTCACTCTCTCATACATATTTACACATTTTAATTAATGCACAGAAGATATTTTAATTATTTCTTACGAGTAAATGAAAATTTTCAAATTTCTTATTGTTCGGAAAATGTTTATACATACATATGTATGTATATGGACTAGTATTTACGTGTACGATTATTGTTTGCTCTCGTATTCCACAGCTAGACACAGACTTTTGAGTATGAATAATAAAGAATAATTTTAATTAAATTATAATAGTGAAAATCTCAATTCAAATATTTGTTTAATGATGGGAACGTTTTCATAAAATGTATTTAAATTGTAGAATTATATACTTACATTTTTATCTACATATTACTTATATTAAGAAATTTTTCAACATATTTATGGAATCACAGACTGTATTTAATTAAATACTAATATAATAGGAAGTAAGTAGATATTTAACTAAATGGATCCATTTAAATATTCGTTATACATATTTATATATGCTGAAATATGGTACATGTTAATTATAAAACTAACTCACATAAGTATTTAAAGTGTTCGGTGCACAGTGGCTCAGAATCATTTTTCATCTGCCAAAAGTCTGTAACTTTTAAACCGATAGAGATATTTTAGACATATTTGATGGAGAGATATGTTCTTGTATTTTTCTCCAGTTTTTCATCATAAAAATCGATTCAGCAGTTGTTGAGAAATTTAAGTCTAAAATTGAACTATTAATTCTACCCTTCACCTTCGTGAGAAGGGTATATATAAGTTTGTCATTCCGTTTGTAATTTCCTGAAATATATACATTTTCAATATAAAGTATATATATTCTGGACCCTTATATATAGCGCAGTCGATGTCCGTCTCTCTGTCCGTCTGTCTGTCTGTTGAAATCAATTTTCTGAAGACCCCAAATAACTTACAAACATGATTCATACATCAATATATCGGGAATTGCTATTTAAAATTGAGAAAATCGGAACACAAATGGCTGAGATATAAGGAAAAACCCGGGCCAACCTTGATTTTTGTCCTATTTTTGATCTACAGTGTTGGAAAAAATAATAGAAACGAGAGGTTTTTTTCAAATTTTGTAAGTATATTAGTCAAGTTTAGTTTTGTAAAAATAAATTTGTATGCTGTTTTGTTTATCAGACATACAGTTTAAGAAAAACATAATCATTCCTCTTTTCATTTATGTTTTATTACATTATATGACTAACAATATAAAGAGATAATATTTTGTCTGGAAAAAATAATAGAAACGCGTAAAAGAATTCAATTTTTAGAGGACATTTTTTTATTTTTTGTTAAAAAATTATTTTATTTTAATATTTTGTGGCTCTACCTCTGTTTTTCACAACTTCATTGCATCTGGGACTCATGGATTCAACCAAACATCCTTGTCAATGGCAAACCAGTCCTTTGCCAATTTTTAGGAGTGCGTCGGATCATTGTCCCACTTTGGTCAGACGATGATATGGGTCTGGTGTCGGTCCAATATATTAGATAAAGAACAAAATATGCGCCCCGGACTACGTAAATATATTGCAAAGCATAATGCTTTCATTTGCTGAGAAAGAGATGCCCTTGAGATGAGAAGGACAATGATCCGACGCACTCCTAAAAATTGGCAAAGGACTGGTTTGCTGTCAAGAAAGTACCTCTTATGGAATGGCCTTCCCAGTCACCGGACCTTAACCCAACAAAACACTTTAGGGGAGTGCTCAAGAGTAAGCTGAAAGGTTTCAGTCGGAAAAATAAAGACAAATTTTTGGAAAAAATCCAGAAAGAATGGTTTTCAATTTACAAGAACAGAGGTAGAGCAACAAAATATTAAAATAAAATAATCTAAAAATTTAATCCTTTTACGCGTTTCTATTATTTTTTCCACTAAAAATATTAATTCTTTACATTGTTAGCCATATAATGTATTAAAATATAAGTTAATAGAGGAATGATTATGTTTTTTGTTAAGCTGTATGTCTGATAAACAAAAAAGCATACCAATTTTGAAAAAAAAATTATTTTGTTTATCTAAAAATATTTGAAATTTTTATTTTAAAGTATAATTTAGTGAAGGGTACATAAGATTCTGCACAGCCGAATATAGCTCTCTTACTTGTTTTTTTATAACATTTAGTATGAAAATGAGGATTTTTTTGTTTTTTTCAAATACTTATAAAAAAGTTGTAAGCGCGGTCAAGCCCGTCCATATAATACCCTACACTATAATTTATTTTCGAGAATGATTTTCGGGATATATGGGATATATAACACTGTACAACACAAAAAAAAATTACAAGTTCCGGCCTATAAATTTTGATAGAGGAGACAAATAGAAAAGACATGTGTATCTGAATTTCATTTGAGGTTGGGTTAAAGTTTCCCAGCTCTGGCACATTGTTATTGTTAATCGGCATAAGAAACCATGTTACCCTTACATTTTAGGTATAAAATGTGTTCAGCATATTTATGTACATTGTTACGGGGAACATTTTTGTGAAATATGTTAACTCTAACTCCTCAACGTGTGGGTCTTTTTTGTCCTTCTTTTAAAAAAGAGCAAAAACAACCTTTAGAATAGGGATTAAAGGGGTTCAAAATATTCCTCAAAAATATAATCCGTGAAATTTTACTATAAGTCCCTGAATACACCAAAACGGAATATTTAACCAGAAAGTCAAAATACAACTGTCGCCGAATGGCTCATAATCGAGCATAAATTTTATTATTTGTTTTTATTTATTCGTCCTTATTATTATTTTATAATTTGTCATTGTATAATTTTGTAGTTCATTTAAAATATTTATTTGAATTTATATGGCGTCCTGTGAGCCGCCTTAATGTTTTGTTTATTTGTCTTATTTACCTATTTGTTAGTGAAGCTTATGTACTAGTTGTTGTTCCTTTTTACATTGATCTCACTGCAGTGCTTTTGTTTCGTTAAGTTGGTACCGTTATTTTTAATGTGTTATACACATAAATAACTAGTGGTCCAAATTAAATAATAATTTAAAGTAAAGTCAGTTCATAAGGGAAAAGCACTGCGGTAAGTAGTTCAATATAATTTGTATTTCTTTATTTTAATTTTAATAATTTTTTATATAGAAATAAACGCACATATGCACACGCATCGAACTGCAAATTATTAAACATTTTTTGAGTTCTTATTTGGTGTTGTTAAATTCGCCCCTTATGGACGACCATCGCAGCCAGCGATAATAAATTTTATTTCGCACTTTTTGAGCGAACTTGTGGTTCCTTGCCCGTCGGAACAAAAATTATTGGATTTGTGGTTCCTTGCCTGCCGGAACATTTAACTTGTTCTTTATGTGAATTTGTGGTTCCACGCTGCCGGAACAAATAAAAATAATTGTGAAGTCGTTCCATGCCTGCCGGAACAAATTAATTTTTTGTAAAATATTTGGAGTGTGTTGCTGTTTAATATTTGTGAATTTGTGTGCCCTTTGAAAATATTTGTGATTCATGATGCAACGGTCTTCAGCTAGAAAAAGCTCTCGTTTGCAGACAGCAACGAGCCAAAATGTGAAAAGTTCCACGCCTGCCGGAACAGATACTTCAGCAAATGTTTCTCAAATGCCGTCGGTACAAAATGTCAGTCCTGTTGCCCACGGAACAACAACAACGGTAACTAGTGCCTCTATAACTGCCCCTAGAGAACCGACACCTGCTGTATCAACGCAAAACATTTTCTGTTCAACAAGTGAAGAGCCCTTTAGTCTGCCGCCGTTAGTGCCCGGTCCTAATGTGAGAACGCAGCCGCAGTCTAATAATGAGAACCTGCAACGCCAAATTGACATCCTGCAAGCTCAATTGGCAAACGCTCAACGTGCTTTAAGAGCAAATCAAAATTTAAATACGCCGAATGTTATTGGACATAAGGCGCCAGTCATCCAAAGTATTAGCAGTGGCCCTGAGGACATGGTTGATCGCCGGAATCCAACGCCATATTCCTATGTTAGTCAGTCAGACCAGTTGATGTCATCTCAGCCTCTTTTTGTTTCCCCTGCTACAGTGCCCATGCCAGTACAACGCAAACTTTATGATCTGCCCGAATTTTGTGGTACTCCTGAGGACTGGCCAATGTTTTTGTCTGCCCTTGAACATTCGACAGCGGCATATTCATACAATAATTTTGAAAATTGTTTGAGATTGCAGAAGGCTTTGAAAGGTGAAGCCAGAGAGTGCGTGAAGTCGTTGCTCATCCACCCAAATAATGTGCCAACAGTTATAGAGCAATTAAAGCTACAATATGGTCGCCCAGAGTTGCTTATTCGTTGCCAATTGCAACAGATGAAGGAAGTTCAGCCCATAGCAGAAAACGCGATCGATAAATTGGTGCCATATTCCATTAAGGTCAGAAATTTAGCAGCATTTTTGGAATCTGCCAATGGTTATCAACATTTGTCGAATCCAACACTCATGGAGGAGTTAGTCCAGAAGCTTCCAATGAGCAAACGTTTGGATTGGGCCCAGTTTGCTTCAACTTTACGTCAGTTGCCGACTATTTTGGATTTTAGTACCTGGCTCCAGCGTGTTGCAAATTTGGTAAGAAGTGTGCAAATAAGTAGTTCAAGTGGCAATAGATCTAGCAGTGATCCAAAACGAAAAGTGGTTTTATATGCTTCTGATGGCCCAGAACGTCAGTTAAAATGTTTTTATTGTGTTGGCCCACATAAAATTTTTGATTGTAAGAAATTTTTAGAATTGAGTGTGCCTAATAGATGGAGTGAAGTGAAGAGATTGAAGTTATGTTTTTCGTGTCTCAGTGGTGGTCATTCAAGTAAAGATTGTCGTCGGCGTAAGCAGTGTCCCATGGAAAAGTGCCAAAGAAATCACAATAAATTACTGCATGAAACTAAACCTAATGAACCAAGTGAACGATCCGTAAATGTGCCGCCAACAGAGAGAGCTTCAACAGTCGAGCCTGTGCTTAGTTGTGTTTCCAGTGTTAGTGAAAAAAGTGATTTGTTGTTCAGAGTGCTGCCAGTGGTTCTTTATGGACCAAATTGTGCTATTGAAACTTATGCACTCCTAGATGAAGGTTCTTCGGTCACGACGATGGATAGCTCTTTAGTGAGACAGCTTGGACTGCATGGTCGAGAAAGTCAATTGAATTTAAGTTGGTATGGTGGTAAATCGGCACAAGAACCAGTTATGGTAGTGGATCTTCATGTGAGCGGTGTTAATAAGATGAGGAAATATGCTTTGAAAAATGTGTATGGTGTCTCGAATTTGAAGTTGCCTAGTCAGAGTTTTAATGCGGATTTAGTAAAGAATCATGGTGTGCCTTTAAGCTCATATGAATGTGTGGGTCCAAAGATACTAATTGGTTTAGACCATTGCCATTTAGGATTGCCCGATGAAATAGTCCCTTTGGAAGATGCTGGTCCATATGCTGCCAATACTCCTCTTGGATGGGTTGTTTTTGGGAACGTAAAAGGAGGTCGCCCTGGAACACAAACTTGTTTGCTGACAACACAGTTGGATAATTTAAATAATTTGGTGGCAAATTATTTTGAAACTGAAAATTTTGGTGTTAAGGCTCTACCAGTGATTGAGTCAAGAGATGATTTACGTGCACGAGAGATATTGAGAAATTCGACGAAGAGGGTTGCCGGAAGATTTGAATCCAGACTACTATGGTGCAATGATGACGTAGTCCTGCCGGATAGCTATTCCATGGCCCTTAATAGATTTTTTGGAATGGAAAGAAAAATGAAAAATAATCCTGAATTTGGTGCAGCCTATAAGCAAATAATGAGTGAATATTTGCAGAAGCGGTATGTACGTAAATTATCATTGAGTGAAGTTGATAAATTTCATCCGAGAACGTGGTACTTGCCCCACTTTGGTGTCGTAAACCCTAATAAGCCAGGAAAGATTCGTATGGTGTTCGATGCAGCAGCAAAGGTGGAAGGTGTCTCATTGAATTCAAAGTTATTGAAAGGCCCTCAGCAGTACAAACCATTGCCATCAGTTCTATTTAATTTTAGAATCGGTTCCGTAGCTGTTTGTGGGGACATAAAGGAAATGTTTCATCAAGTTGTTGTTGCTGAGGAAGACAGGTGTTCGCAGAGGTTCTTGTGGCGAGATGATGATAGTGGTCCACCGGAAGTGTATGAGATGCTTGTGATGACGTTTGGAGCTGCCTGTTCGCCCTGTATTGCCCATTATGTGAAGGAAACTAATGCAATGGAGCATCGAAATCGTTTCCCTAGAGCCGTGAAATCAATTTTGGACCATCATTACGTAGATGACTTTGTAGACAGTTTTAAAAATATGTCAAACGCCATTGAAATAGCCATAAAAGTTCGTGAAATACATAAAGCTGCTGGTTTTGAAATGCGTAATTTTACATCGAATTCATCGGAGGTGGTCGTGGCTCTAGAAGGCTGTTCAAATCATCAGGTTAGTTTCTCAGGTGGCTTAAATGAGTTGGACGGTTCAACTGAAAAGGTACTTGGCATGTTTTGGGATCCAAAGGACGACGCGTTCAAATTTGTTTTGAAATTCCATCGTGTGAATTCCGACGTCGTCCTTGGTAAAAGGTGTCCCACAAAGCGTGAGTTATTATGTGTCGTAATGTCCATTTTTGATCCACTTGGTTTTTTGTGCCATTTTATGATAACTGCAAAACTTTTGATGAGAGAAGTCTGGAGACATAGTGTACTTTGGGACGAGATGTTGCCCGCGTCATTACAAGCGATGTGGAATAAATGGCGCCAAGAGCTAAGAAATGTTGACCATGTAAAGGTTCCACGATTTTATTTTGGAAATGGTTTGCCCTTGGAGTTAGAGCTGCATATTTTTGTTGATGCCAGTGAGGATGCCTTCGGTGCAGTGGCCTATTGGAGATATACAACATCTAATGGACAAATAGGAGTGTCGTTTATATCTGCCAAGTCGAAATGTGCCCCATTGAAATGTATGACCATTCCTAGATTAGAACTACAAGCCGCCGTTTTGGGGACCCGATTGATGGACACTATAATGAAGGAACATGAACTCAAAGTTTCTCGTCGAATCTGTTGGAGTGACTCTACAACCGTCATTAGTTGGATTGGTTCTGAGAGCAGGAGATATAAACCTTTTGTTGCCCATCGAATTACCGAAATACTTGATTCGACACGCCCAACTGATTGGAGATGGTTGCCTACAGATCTCAATGTTGCCGATGATATTACAAGAGATAAAAATGAAGTTGATTTTTCCATTGAAACACGTTGGTTCCAAGGGCCACAATTTTTGTATGAAAACGAAGCTGACTGGCCGAATAAGAATTCTGAGAAATCTGATAATTTGTGTGAAGAAGAACTACGCCCCAAATTTGTTATGCTGGTTAGTGCAAATTTAGTTATTGATTTTAATCGTTTTTCTTCATTTCTCAGGCTTAAACGAACAATGGCTTGGGTTCTGAGATTTATCAATCGCTGCCGAAAATATGATAAATGTAATGGTTCGAGATGCCTGTGTGCTGAAGAGTTAAGGGTTGCTGAAACGAGTCTGTGTCGTCTGTCCCAAGAAGAGTGTTTCGCCTTTGAAATAAACGCTTTAAAATCTGGTGGTTCTTTAAAAAAGGACAACGAGTTATTTTCCCTTTCGCCTTATTTTGATGAAAATAATTTACTTCGAGTGAGCGGTCGTATTGATGCTGCGAGTTGGTTGCCTTTAGATGCCAGGCACCCCATTATTTTGTCGCCCTGTCACCGCTTTACACAACTATTTGCTGCCCATGTGCATAATAAAATGAGACATCAAAATTTTGAGGCTACCATAGGCGAAATAAGGAAAAGGTTCTGGATTCCACGACTACGAAAACTGTTGAGTAAGACCACATCAAATTGCAACATTTGTAAGATTCGTCGTGCCGTTCCAGTAGCCCCTTTTATGGGATCGTTGCCAAGAGATAGACTAACTCCATATGTCCGGCCATTTACTTATACTGGTGTTGACTATTTTGGCCCAATAAACGTGACTGTTGGTAGACGTCATGAAAAGCGTTGGGTTGCCTTGTTTACGTGCCTTACAATCAGAGCAGTACATTTAGAAGTGGCCTATGATCTCTCTACTGATTCGTGTATTTTGGCTATACGGAATTTTATAAATCGTCGTGGCACCCCGTTGAAGATTCGGAGTGACAACGGAAAGAATTTTGTTGGAGTTAACCAAGAAGCCCAGCGATTTGATGAAGTATTTGATCTGGTTAAAATTGAAGATGAGTTGTCTACAAGGGGCATTGAATGGCAGTTTAATTGTCCACATAATCCTGCAGAAGGTGGTATATGGGAGCGAATGGTTCAATGTGTTAAGAAGGTTTTAAGAGTAACCCTAAAAGAAGTCGCCCCAAAAGAGCACACCTTGCAAAGTTTTTTAATTGAAGCCGAAAACATCGTGAACTCTCGTCCATTGACTCACTTGCCTGTCAGTCCTGAAGACGAAGAACCATTGACGCCTAATCATTTCTTGTTGGGTTCTGCAAATACGGCTCAAACGCCAGAAGGTATTGAGATTACAAAGCCAGTGGTACTAAAGAAGCAGTGGCGAATTGCTCGACAGCTACGAGATCATTTTTGGAAAAGATGGATTGTAGAATATTTGCCCACACTTACAAGACGGTCCAAATGGTGCGAATATACGAAGCCTGTGGCCCCGGGAGATCTTGTACTAATTTGTGATCCAGCTGTTTCCCGTCGAGATTGGAAGAGAGGTCGTGTCGTAAATGTGTTTCCTGGCAGTGATGGTGTTATTCGTCGCGCTGACGTACGTACCAGTACAGGAATATTAAAGCGCCCTGTTTCCAAGCTTGCTGTCCTTGATTTGGAGTAGTGAATCGTAGCCGATCCACGGGGGTGGGAATGTCGCCGAATGGCTCATAATCGAGCATAAATTTTATTATTTGTTTTTATTTATTCGTCCTTATTATTATTTTATAATTTGTCATTGTATAATTTTGTAGTTCATTTAAAATATTTATTTGAATTTATATGGCGTCCTGTGAGCCGCCTTAATGTTTTGTTTATTTGTCTTATTTACCTATTTGTTAGTGAAGCTTATGTACTAGTTGTTGTTCCTTTTTACATTGATCTCACTGCAGTGCTTTTGTTTCGTTAAGTTGGTACCGTTATTTTTAATGTGTTATACACATAAATAACTAGTGGTCCAAATTAAATAATAATTTAAAGTAAAGTCAGTTCATAAGGGAAAAGCACTGCGGTAAGTAGTTCAATATAATTTGTATTTCTTTATTTTAATTTTAATAATTTTTTATATAGAAATAAACGCACATATGCACACGCATCGAACTGCAAATTATTAAACATTTTTTGAGTTCTTATTTGGTGTTGTTAAATTCGCCCCTTATGGACGACCATCGCAGCCAGCGATAACAACAACAAAAGAGAGTTTATTTTAAAGTACCCCAAAAATGTCCAATTTTTTGAAAACATTTGATTTATTTTGATATATCTGCGATAAACATACTATACAGGAATATAATTTTAGTTTTTTCAATAGTAAAGTTGAAGACATCTATAAAAGGTATCCTATCCCAAGTGCGTAAAAAGCATCCGTACTTAACGTATCTGGCCTGCAAACCTGAAAGGAAACTAACGTTTGGATTTCGAGGTAAAAGAACTGCTCATCTTTTGAGGCCAAGAACGAATCAAGCCAATTTTGGATACTTAGTTCTAAGGTGAAGAGTATCCCAGAGAGAGCGTTCTGTATCGACAAATATTAATTGGACGGGGCAAGATCTGGAAGATAAGACAGGTGAGGAAAAACTTCCCAATCCCTTCATTCTAAACAGGTATTGCATAATGTGGCCGTGCGATGTCTTGATGGAATATTACGGTTTCATGTCTGGCCGCATATTCTGGGCGTTTTCGGCATATGCTCGCACCAAACGAATAAGTTGCGTTTGGTACAGGTTCCATGTGATGGTCTGGACAGATTTTAGCAGCTCATAATAGATAGGACCCTTTTGCTCCCACTAAATACAGAAAATTACCTTAGCGCCATGGATTTTTGGCTTTGGTGTCGATTCGGCTGGCTTGCCGAACTACACGTACAATATCTTACGCTTCGGGATATCGTAATGGATCCATTTTCCATCGCAAGTAATGATTCGGTGCTAAAATGGTTTCCTTTTATAGTGTTCAATCATAATTTCGGCCATGCAAAATCGTCTTTCAAGGTCTCTCGGTTTCAATTCGTATGCGTTAAGTCCAATTTCCTGCTTTTGGAGTTCTACAACAATCTTCATGGAGTAGTGCCTACAATTCTTGATCTTCAAACTTGTTCGGCTGGCCTGGGCGATTTTTGTCTTCTGTTTCAAAAACACCACTTCTGAACCACACAAATCATCCCTGGCATGTTAAAACCGATAGAACACATTCACCATAAGCTTCGGTGTGCTTTAGCGGCACCTTTTTCAAATTAAATAAGTAAAGTAAAACTTCTCTATGATTTGTTGGCACAAAATTCTACATTTTCGAAGCAAAAAAAACGTTCTTTTTTACCCTATAATGTTCATTACTAAGTGAGAATAAATGACATATAAGTTATTAAAAACAAAAACCGTGTTCAAAAGATACGTCATCTATTGTAAATCCCGCATGTTTAAGTCATACTCCCAATATTTTTTCTGAAATAAAACTGTTAAACACACAGCTTTTTGTGAAAACCTAAAAGTGGAAATGTCTCGAAAACTTAAATTTAAAATTTGTCAGTGTGCTAAAATTATTGTATTTATGCCTGTAACTTCAACAAATTGATATCTACGAAGTAAAATACCCAGCAGATAAATTTACCTAAAAGATAACATGACATTAACCCTCTAACTGGTAAGACCACCTCAAGGCGGACTTCGATTTTTGGGCCCCAGTGCTGTAATAAAAATTTTATCGCTTTTAAATTGTGAAAACTGTCTTTAGATAACACTTTTTTACATTTTCTTTATACCTCCCAATATATTCTCACAAGTCGTTTGTCAGCTATGTCCAATCAACTGCAAAAAGTCATCAAATTGGCATCGAAAATTATTTCGCAAATTTAACTATTAAAAAACAACATTTAGAATAAAATGATCGACATTAAAATTTTACTGTAAGTAGATAACATTTTGTATTTAAGTTTTAAAACGTATTTGAAATGAAAAAAAATAAAAAGTTTGATTTAAAAACGAAAAAGCAAAGGCCTCCTCAAGGCGGTCTTGCCGGTTTGCGTGTACAAAAGTTCATAAAACACTATTGTTTACTTATGGTTCTATTGTGTGCATCCTTTTATTTTACTATTGTGTTAAAGATGGATATTACTTTCTAAATATCAATTTGGAGCAAATGTCTGATGAACAATTTCTCGAGTTTATCGATTCTGTAGAGTTCTGTATATATCACAGATGAAAGTATTGATAGCGATGACAGTGTTGCTGATTTCACTTATGTTCCAAAGACGACACACCATTTCCGAAAATACATGACCAATAAGCCGCATAAAAGAAGGATCAAATTGTTCGTGCTTTTTGATTCAAACTGTTTTGCCTACCGTTTTAAATCTACAATGGGTCCCAAGATAATATCATTTTACTTATATACCGGACATTGGATATATACCTAAAATGTTTGGAGATTCCTAATTTCATGCATCACATCCTGTATTTTGATTACTTTTACAAATCGAATCCACCGTTAGTCTATTTACAAGCCAGAGGAATTTATGGTTTGGGCATAATAAGAGGTACTAATTTTGTTTTGTCATATTTCTTGTTGATCATGATTTGCTTTTGTGTAAACTGCGAAATGAACCAAGAGAAGAGATGATTTTGCGCAGAATACATGACCTCAATACATGTAGTCGATGTGAATACTGTATTATGGAAGGATAACAAATATGTCTTCCCGATTCAGAAGAACCAATCCTGTCGAACAACAATCAAATGTTCCTCGGTATGATAGAAAGCAAAAGAAATTCATCGAATTTAACTGCCCTCAAATTATTCGAGAATACAATGATCGCATGGGTGGAATAGATCTCATGGATGGTCTCCAGAGTCGATACCATATTTGTGCAAAGACTCGCAATATTATAACTAGGTTGTTTTACTATTTTGTAGGCATGGTCTCTTCATATGCATTACATACAAACGTCTGCAGGCCGATAAGACCAATGCTTCCAACAAGGTGTTCGATTGAAGAACTGCTTTTACAGCTTCCAGATTTGAGTGAGAAAATAGCTGCTGGACTTATTTCCTTCAAAAATATACGGTCTGTAGGGTGACCATCTATTCAAAATCTCGGTGAGCCTTTATCACTATAACCTGGCATATCAGGTGTTGGGAAAAAACCTGCTCGTCAAGTTGCTGATGTTCAGTTCGATGCTGACGATCTTTTTCTTGTTTGGCTGGAGAGAAAAGCCAAAAAAAAAGGTGCAAACATTCACGCATACCTAAATTGGAGCGGAAGGCGTTTTTTACTTGTGTTATCGTAACAAACCAGCAGAGACTAACGACGAATGCCTAATAGTTGGTTAAGCCGATTCGTTATATATTAGACCATTACGACAATATGACTGATAAGAGACCTTGTGAATTGACTAATTGTTTTATTTCAGCACTAAATTTCTTATTGAGTAATTGCAAGCCATTACAAAGTTTTAGATTGGTATATGTTAATGTTACAAGACAATCAGAAAACGTATGTATTTTATGAAGAGACATAAGAACAGATAGATCTCTTATATGGTGACTAGTTTCTTCATCTCCCAGATGATAGCTAACACTAGAATAATTTATAGGGAAATCCATTCTTAAATCATTTGGTAACCCGTACCTATGAAATGAAAAAAAAAAACTAAAGATATTCCTCAATCATCATGATAAACGACTTCTTTTTGACTTCTCGTGCATACATTGGATAAAACACAATCCTACAAAAAGAAACAAAATATTTAAAACAATATTCTTTGGCATTTATAACAATAAAATCTCCATTAAGTGGCTCATAATTATGCCGACACCCACAGTAATTAGGTTTCCCCCTTTTTTTTTACACAAAAAATAAAAACTACAAACAAAAAATTGTCGCCACCATGACAAATTACAAGTAGAAGGCGACCCCCACTCTTTGATACTCAATCACAAGCAGAAACTGGGAAATGGGATTTTTGTCTGCAAATGTGAATGTGTAAAAACATATAGAGAAACATACACGTACAATAATAAACAGCATTGCCATTCAAAACACTTTCACACAATTAGAATTTGACATTCACCACTGGGAAATAATCATTTCCAAATTGTATTCTTTTTTTTTTTTCATGTTTGAAAATTAATTACAAGGGATACGGATGGACACATTTAATGCACAGAGTTTTACAAATGTATGGAATAAATACTACGAGTACATACTAGCACTAGGATGCCTACAATAAATAAAAACCCCCACTGTATTTTACAAACTTCAAATATTTGTTCGAAATCCAACATTTGTTTGGAATTGTAAGAAAAATTTCAAAGATAATTAAACTTTTTGACAAGTGTCAGAGCAAACTAAAATTGTACGAGTACATATTTAACAAAATCGTATTGAAAAAACAAACACATCATATATCATTATGGTTTAAAAGCAAAATATTCTATATAGAGAGTAATTTGATGGCTCAGTCATTTCTAATAAGCCTACATGGCTTATTTCATTCATCAATGTTAATGGCACATCATAGTCGGATTGAAATGGAGTCAGTGAGGAGATGAATAATAAAAAAAAGTTACAGCTTTAAAATAGCTTAGAGTGGAATTATATGTGTCAAGTGTATGTGGGACATTTTTATTATTTAACTTGAACTTTTTGATTTGCTTGGCAGCATTTTATTTCAAAATCGTTTCTAAATTGAACTGTTTGTTGTTAATCTCTACATCTGTCTGTTCAGTT
Source organism: Calliphora vomitoria (assembly GCA_942486065.2). NCBI lineage: Eukaryota > Metazoa > Arthropoda > Insecta > Diptera > Calliphoridae > Calliphora > Calliphora vomitoria. The sequence goes on along the minus strand of OW818030.2, from coordinate 44,807,251 downwards.
TCAGGATTGACAACGAAATTAATTATACTAACCAACATTGATTATTAAAGTAATCTGTATCCTAAGTAATTAAAGTCACTTTTTAAACAGAACAATTTAAATATTCATGCTGGGTATTTATTAGTCGAACATCAAACTTAAAGTATACCGATCGACTCAGAGTCACTTTCTGACTGGATGTCCATGTAAAACTTGTGCACAAAGTACTTTGAAGCTAGAAGTTTTATATAAAAATCTTCAAATAAGTTTAATATAAAAATTTGGTATCCAGAAAAATTTAACACAAATAAGTTTCATATAGAAAGTAATCATGCGAACTAATTCCATGGCGATCGGTCCATAATTGGTCATAGCTCCCATACAAGGTCCACATTTTTACCGTCAACTCAAGATAACAAGGAAGAGTTATATGGGGTATCTACTTGCCCCAGCTGAATTTGAGATTGTCACTTTGGTTACCTCATTAGTGAAGTTAATTCAATCCTAATTATTATTCAGTTTTAGAGGATATCAGGCAGCGATATCCTTATATTTATTAACTGATATTAAGGCGACCATTTTTTGTCTACGAATGCCGGGTGTCTGCCCCTTGAGGATATAGCTAAAGATTAATCGGTCTTATCTGGGTATCTTTATTTAGGGATGTATAAACTTATTGTCTGAATGAAGGTCTCACGAAGATTGGAACTAGAAATTATATTGATAACAGCTGACACTCCGGTATATCTCTACAAGAGGTTAAACTAATAATTGCTCCGAAGTTGATAATAAAAGATGGGGAAAATAGCGTACTTACATTGAAACCAGGAAGATCTGACATTACAATTTATGCCATATCTTTCCAACCTGGGTATTACCCAACCTGTCTAGATTCGATCAAAGGTCGGTTTCTTTGACAATAAAACATGAAATATTTTTTATTGATTGGATTTGGTTGCAGTTTTTTTGGTTGGATTTTAACCTTATGATATCTTAGCACAAAACTTATTGGGTGTGGCCTTCTAAAACGTCAGAATGGGGACCTTTAAAGAGGCGGTGCTATTTTGTTCTCGTTATGATTTGGTCATCGCGCCGTCTAGAGTATCCAAAACCGAAAACGAAAACCGTTCAACCGGTTTTTTCATCTTTGCTAACTTTGACGGTTTCGGTTTTTGTCAACTTTTCGGTTTTTTGACAAACCCGTTTTTGTAAGAGGTTAACCGGTTTTACTCAAACATATTTTCTAAAGCTCATTTAAACATATTGTTACGAATTTGCAATAGCGATTTGAATTTAACAGTCTGTAATGACTGCCTGCAGCATTAATTATGTTTATAAGCACGTCCATCAGTAGATGCTTCTACTTATCAACTATGTTGATAGCATGCGGGTATTAACGTTGTTTATAAGTATGGCAACACTAAATGTTTAAGCTGCTAACATTGACATCGAAAACTCTAGAGCAGCGAAAGGCATTGAGCTCTCAAATGAGCTCTCTTGTTTTTGTTCTCACATGTACGCAAGCACACACATTGCAGTGATGTTAACTTTTTTGTATCGATTTCCGTACAGCCCTAAAAAATTACCGTTTTTTGGGTAAAATTACCGTACACAACGTCTTGTACAAAAATCAATTTGTTATTATAACTCCGAAACTATTGAGCCGATTGAAACACAATATATATGTGAAAACTTGTTCATAGCATAGGGAAAATGTTTTCAAAATTCAATCAATCGAAAGAAGAACATTAACTACTCAATTGTATGTATATCAAACAGAAAACTGTTCGTGAATAAATTCGAAAAGAATCCATCGATTTTTATGATCGATATATCATTTTGTTCCTATTACATGTGGCTTTGCGATAAATTCATAAATCTGAACAATTTCTGTCGTTTTCGATTTTTCACAGTTTGTTTAAAACAAAAAAAAATGTTATTTTCAAGTAAAAATTATATTTTTTGCTTAAATATTATAACTCCGAAACTACTGAGCCGATTGAAACGCAATATATCAGAGGATTAATGGTTATGTAAATCTCAACTTTTCTAAGTTTATTTTAATAACAATGGACTGACCCTGACCCTTTTTGCGATATCATTAATTATGTGGAGAAACGTCTAACAAAATTTATAATTTTACTTAAACATTTTTAAAAAAATATATATCCATATAATTGAAAAATTTTACCATTTTTGTACTTAGGTAGCCATAATGCATCAAATCCATATATTATGTGTAGACACATTATGAAAATATAACTTTTTTGGTCGAATGCTTAAAAATTTAAACTTTTTCAAATTACCGTACAAATGTAGAAATTACCTGCCTACCGTTCGGAGGTCTAAATTACCGTACAATACGGTAATTACCGTACGGTTAACACCACTGACACATTGTATAAAAACAATCAAACCCAGTCAGTCTCGCATGAGCATTGATGGAAGCAGGTTGTTTTACGCTTTTCGCTTTTTTGCTTGTTTATTTCAGTTATTGTTTTTGTTTTTTTCTCAACTTTTTACTCAACTCATACAACTACAATATCTAAAAACTGTAGTGGTGTGAGTTTGCCTTTCGCTGCTCTAGAGCATTGTAGAAGGTTCACGATAGATTACGCGTGTATAAATAGTGGCAGAGGTTGCAGTCGTGAGTTGAGCATTGGCGCTATTGGAGTTAACAGCAACTGTCGTGTACATTTGAGTTTGTACATTATAAAATGTGTATGCATTTCTGCGAATTGATAAACGTGTATAAAGACACTGAGTGATTATTTGAACTGTTGTTGTTGTACACTTTAAGAAAATAAAGAGGTGTTACAATTTTGAACTACTAAACGGCTTTTATTTGCAATCAAAAATATCTGGTTTATTTAAAGGAAATAACCCCTCCTTTTTTAAAATGTAAAAACGTAACAATATTTTTTTTAAATAAATCAATGTTTTTAAAAATGGTATATTTTTAAAAACATTGATTTATTTTATAGAGAATTGTAGCATTTGACAATATTTCGTAAAATACATAAAATAATTAAAATATAGCCTTAGGAATTCAAAAATGTAAAATTTCTGAGGATTTAGTACACAATTTTTAACATATTTCTTATAAGCATCCACAAAATTGAAAAAGAATGGCAAAACAATAAGAATTACATTTTATTATTAGTAAATGTAGACACATTATGTAAATTAGACAAATTAAATGGAATTAAAGCCAAAAAATCGATTTTTCGTATGAAGCATGACTTTACACATGTAATTTTGTATTCTTTAACAAAAATGTTTATAATAATAAATTTAAGTAGATATTTTTCATATTGAATAAAAATTTAATATAAGCTAACTAAAGGAAACTGTATTTATGGGTGGGTCCATTCCAGGTCTTCACATATAAGTTGAAATTAGATAAACTTGTGAGAGAAGGTTTTAATATGCAAGAATTTGGACAAGGTTGTTCTCCAGTCTTTAGAAAAAATGTTTTGCGGTGGTTTAGATTTTATGGAATATTCTGAACTTGGTTCAAGAATATCTTAAAGAGATGAAGACGCATTCCACAGTTGGACTCTACTCGAGTATTTACCGAATGAGGAGAACTTATAATTTAGAAGCAGATATTGACTGATTTGGCTAGGTATCACTTTCAAGATGGTTTTGCGAAACATGTGTTCTTACATAAAATATTTTTCCTACCACAGTTTTGATTAAAAACTACCAACACCTAACAAATTTATGTTTATTTGCTAAAAAAAAAGTTACCTGAAGGAAGAAAATTTAAAAATTAATTTAGTTATTTTTCCAAAATGCAATGATTTTAAATAATTTTTCAAGTTTTTCAGATCTTTTAACATGACTAGTTATACACAATTTATATAAAATGTGGTTGGGAATTCGTAAATTATATTTATAATACACTAACCCCCATTAACACGAAGTCTGATTATATTTTGACTAATAGTTATACTGTTAATGGGGGTAAGCCCAATTTTCTCAATCTCTAGTTATCGTTTTTCGTAACGTATACTACCAATTAAAATAATTTTTGTATGAAAACTGTCAGTATATCGTCAACCAGAGATTGAGAAAATGGAACTAAGACCACGGGCAACTTATATACGCTGCATTACCATCTAGAAAGCTCTATTTCTACAATGATCATCAAACCAGAATATTCGAATTCTAGAGCTTTCGATATTAGTCATAAATCATTTAGTATTGCCTTACTTACAAACAATGCTCAACTTAAAGCGTTTATTCAATGTTGTATGTTCTACAGTAATGGTAATAATACCTACAGATATGTTAAAGTTTGAGAAGCACTGCTATTTGAGAGGCATTATCCCAATAAACCAAAACTATTTAGAAACCACTTGTAACAAGCTCACCAACATCAACCTTAAGCTTAGAAAAGTGTTGTGATTACTATTGTAAAAGTCTTATTAAAAATTATTTAATAATGAAAACTGAACCCTTGCGATAATATTACTTGTCTGTAGTATATAATAAGCTTATATTTTTGTAAGCATGGGAATATAAACAAATAATATTTGTACACGTTTTTCATAAGAATGTAATTTTTCTGAAATTTATTTATAAATTATTTATTAAGTTTTATTATTTTAATAATAACTTTTTTAAAAGTTTTTGACTTTTTAAAACATTTCACTCTTTGAACAAAACACTAAGACTAAAAACTTCAACAAATAATACGAAATTTAGGTACATGTCAAATAACGGGATATTATTCTCAAAAACACTTACAAAACTATTGCGAGTATAAGTCATTGGCAATCATATTTGTTAAATTGTTATATAATCTAAGTGTATAGCAATTATTATTGTAAAAAGTATTTTCATGTCAAGCATGATAAACTTATTCTACAATTTAGCTACATTTTGCTTAAGAAATGGTTTGTTGGGATGTAACTTTAAACCAGCCGTTAAAACAGTTAGATTTAAATTCAAGTACAATTTCGAAACAATGATATACCGTGAAACATAGCATGAAGACAATATTCACTTTAGTGTATCTTAGTAACCTATAGTGAAGTCACTTTGAACGTGTATTTAGTACTGCACTTTAGAGAGTAGTCCATTGGAGAGTTGTCGAAGAAAGGTTTGTTTATAAGCAATCGTTTATTGGACTGCTTATGATATCGCTCATTTGCTGCAACAACGTCATAATTCAAAAAAAGTAGTTTCGAGAAAAACGGCTTTGAATGTTTTATATCATTTTACTATTTCTTAAATAAATTTTCAACAAATCATGAGACTTCAGAAATAAAACCTGATTTAAATAGTAGATGTTAATATCCTTCTAATCTGTATTTAACCCAAATTTTTTCTCGTCAAATATACGAGAAAACATGAATTTTGATTTTGACGTTTACAACAAAAAAAAAACTCTCTCACGCAAAAAATTATTGACTTTTTTGAAAACTGATAAAACTATATGAAATACTATAGAACGGCGCATATTTTGTATTACTCAGTTCATAAAACACGGATTTTGAGTTATGACGTTGTTGCAGCAAATGAGCTATGAACTATTTGAGGTCAATTAGCACCCGTACCATTTAGGTAGCTAGTAAGGTAACTGACGCTATTTAACCAGTATGTGAATCCAATGTGTTGACTACTTTGACCAGCTATTAGACAGTCTCATTGTAGTCGAAATGCTTAGGACATGCACGTGTTAAAATAACTAGACACGTAGCTATTGAAGTAACTAGTTTCCACCCTAAATTATGGGTAAAATCACTAGTTCGAGACTGTCTCCTAGAACAGCGGGGATGTCATTATTTGTAATAACATGTTTTCCCGTCATAATCGTCATTATTTGCTCTTGAAAATACTTATGTATTTAAAATTGTTGTTGCCTAAAAAAATGCGAAAAAAATTGGAACAAACCAAACTACAGAAGTCAATTTATTATGTTGAAACAACCATTTTAAGTCCAATTGCATTGAAGCGGCAACGCTGATGATCACGAAAGTAATATGACTTGAATACAAAATGCTTTATTTATTTTATAAAAGCCTATTTTAAAACCTTCTTCCAAATTAGTATTGGGAATGACAAACCTAAGAATGGTTGGCAATTTAAAATGTGAGTAACAAAAATTAAGCAAAATTATTTTATTTCTCACATACGGTGATATTAAAACAAAATAATTAACAATACATTTCTATGAACTATGAGAAGAGTTAGGTTCTTTGTTCTCAATTACCTACCTGATTGCCGCCAATGTTTTAAACTCTAATGGTAAATTCATAAGGTCTCATATCATATCATATTGTTATAATGTCCTAATATTTCACGACTCGTCGCTCGGCTTAACCAACTCTTAGGCGTTCGGCATAGGTTGCTGTTGGTTGGTTATGATAACACAATAAACATAGCTTACAGAGTAATATTATTTTTTTTGCTTGAAAAGCTATATCTTGAAAAGCTATATTTTCAAAACATTGTGAAATATTAGGACAATATGACATGATATGAAACCTTGTGAATTGATTTGAAACTAATGTCAGCCTTATAAATTAATAAATTAATACAACAGATTCCTAATAAAACAATTATGGAATTTAGCAAATTTGTCACAGTCACGTTACGCTATGGTGTAAACTTGATTTGATTAAAAAAATTAATAAATGAGAAAATTGTTTATAAATGAAAATTTATTGTAAATAAATTTCTCATAAAATATTCAATATGTCCAACAATAGCATTTAAAATGTTTTAAGTAATTATTCATACATGCATATTAAAAATTCATAGTTATATTAATAAAATTATTTAAATTGTTTGAGTGGTTAGATACAATAATAATAATAGGAATTTAATAATATGTAAACATAATAATAAACAACAACTTACACGCACAAACACTTTGTAAAATTCTCAATCAGTTGTGCTGTGTTTTGATTATGATTTCAGTTCAATGATAAATCGATTTGGCATGATTTTGACATTAAATTGACATTTATTGGCCACATGAGTGTTGAGTTTGACACAACACACTCGTTCATACACAATTACGCACTGCAGAAATACAAGTATTTATTGTACATAGTTACTATACTTACTATACATATAAATAATAATTTTGCTCTTAAATAATAATAAATAAGTAGAGGAGGAAAAAGTCTCTATGGGAAATAATATGAAATTTTAGAAAATGATTGATTTGATTTGAATTGGTTACCACAACAATGTCAAACGGCTACTTAAAAATTTATCGACAGGATATTGACAATTTGTATGGATTTGTCAATCAATAACATCTTATTAGTTTTACAATGATGGATTATAGTTAAAACATCCGTTTAAATGTTCAAACGTTTAGGCCGATTAATTTGAATTGTTTGTACATATTACAATCATAATACAACATTATTTTAAAAATGTTTATATTTTTAATTTAAAATTTTTAAAGAACTTTGCAGCAAAACTTTATTTACTTTGTTACTTTTCACATTAAGGTCATAAAAATAAATTTACTTTGTCATTTATTTATTGCACTTTAAATTTTGTTATATGTTTTTCTACGTTTTAATTCCAAATAACCAAGATAGTAGCTACATACCTAACTACAACTATTATTCTCTATCTAAATGTATCCTTTCAATAGCAATCGTTTATAGTTATTTTCCTGTGAAATAATGTGCCTTTGAAAATATTTTTGTAATAAATATTTACTACATCTACTTATTCTAGATAGATCAAATAAATTATCAAAAACCATTTGTTAAAACAAAAGCAATTTTGATCCTTCTTATAAATTTATCTACATATATGATTTTTATAATACCCAGCGGGGAAAAATGCTAGGTTTTCACTTTGTAGGCCTTCTAGAAGACTTGTTTACACATTCTAAAATATTCGAACTATACTCGTTCTACTCTGTCGCAGAAGATGTTCCAGAAGGGCTTTTCTTATACTTCTAAACAAATTCATACACATTTGGTCAATTCACAAGGTCTCTTATCAATCATATTGTCATAATGTTCTAATACAGCGAAAGGCAAACTCACACCACTACAGTTTTTAAATATTGTAGTTGTATGAGTTGAGTAAAAAGTTGAGAAAAAAACAAAAAGAATAACTGAAATAAACAAGCATAAAAAGCGAAAAGCGTAACACAACCTGCTTCCATCAATGCTCATTCTAATACAGCGAAAGGCATTGAGCTCTCAAATGAGCTCTCTTGTTTTTGTTTTCACATGTACGCAAGCACATACATTGTATAAAAACAATCAAAACCAGTCAGTCTCGCATGAGCATTGATGGAAGCAGGTTGTGTTACGCTTTTCGCTTTTTATGCTTGTTTATTTCAGTTATTGTTTTTTTTCTCAACTCATACAACTACAATATTTAAAAACTGTAGTGGTGTGAGTATGCCTTTCGCTGTTCTTATATATCACGAGTCGGCTGCTCAGCTTAACCGACTCTTAGGCATTCGGCGTTGGTTTCTGCTGTTTCGTTACGATAACACAATAAACATAGCATAGAAAAGCAATAAAAACCATTGTGAAATATTAGGACAATATGACATGATAAGAGAATTGACCAATTATGTATATGTATGTTGTTGTTGCAAGAGTTAGGTTTTTGACAACAGACTTAGGTTTTTTAAAATTATATACGTATCGACTCTATGTTACCCTATGTCTAAAGCTACACAGAGAAAACAGATTCGTTATGGCAACCGAATTTGTCGCCAATTGAATTTAGTCGGTTGTATCTACTATCAAATAAGTTAGTTGCAATAACCGTATTTTTGATGTCCTAATGCCAGTTTATTGGTATAGAGAAAATAAATTTGTAATGACAACCGAATTTTTTTACATGCAATCGGTTACCATACCAATCCATAAAACGATTGCAAGTACCGAATATATGTTTACCATAAAAAAGATTACAGAATGATTTTTGTTTATTTTATTTTCAAAAAACAATTAACATAAAATAGAATGATTGATTTTTAAAATTGGCGGTGGATCCAGAAATGGTAGAACATTGATTTTTACCGTTTGTTTGTTACATCTGAATTACAGTTAAAGTCTTCTATTTTCAATTCTTAATATTTCCTTTGCAGCAGACATAACGGCAGCACCAAACACGCATTACTTCAATACGGCATCGAAAGGAAAAGCAAAGAGATTCAAAATATTTCGCAAAAAAATAAAACCTCATACTTATTAAACCAGAGTGCATCTAAAAGTAGCAAGGAAATCTTTTAAAATTAATGTTTCTAAAAAAAATTCATATGAACTTACCATTCTACAGATTTATAACCACAAATGCAGTCAATTTAATATTTTTGGCTATGTTTTAGATTTTAATATTTTTTTAATATTTTTTGCATGTTTTATTTTATGGATTATTTTAATAAAATATTTTTCATTGTCAAATAATTGAACAAATGTTCGATTGGATTATGTACTTATATTTTCGGTTGTGAACACCGAATTTTGTAAATTAGTTTGAATAAGTATTGGTTACTTTAATTAGAAGCATACTTTTAGGAGCAAATATTTTAATACAACCGAGAATTTGATTGTAACCACCATATTTACTACTAAAACCTGAATTCACATCGGTTGAAGTTACCGAATCACTTCAATTTATTTTAATCTCACACAAATTGATTACATAAACCAATTTAACAATTGCTGGAATCATGGAAAATATGGAAAATCGGTTGAATTAATATATTTTCGATAGTTATCATAAACATTTAGTTCATTTAATTAAATATTAATAATTGTAACCAATTTCCAACCAAACTGTTTTCTGTGTGTATGTATAGACGGTTGTGAGATCTTACAATGTTATCAGATCTGACAATGTACTGACAATGGTAAATTGTCAGCTCAGACAATTTCATTGCCAAACAATAAATTTATCAGACAACAAAAATTATCAGTTTAAAAGGTTGTTAGATTGTTATATGGCAAAAATTGCCAGATCCTTTGTTAGACATTGCCAGAACTGTCAACTAATTTGAAACAAACAATTTGAAATTGTTCATCAGTGCCTTGTCCTGACTATTTACTTCTAAATTTTTCCAAACTGCAATTGAAAGACGTGCGGAGTTTTTCCCATTTTCCTTTTCCATCGTTCAAACTTACCTGAATGACATGTGCGAACTCTTACCATTAAATATCTTTGGGAAGTCTATAATCAGCGTCCCATATACTTCACCGTGGCTCAACATCCTTGACAAGTTTGATAACATTTTCGTGTGATCACAGGGATTTCACCTTTTAAGGTAGGATTTTTGTTTGATTTTTTACCGTCTTCAGAGCCTGTTGACGACAGGATAAGAAAAGTTAAGTCAGTTGGCTCATAGCTGCAATCTACGACGCAGATTTCGTTAATTGAAATATCGCTATCCATTTTTTATTTAATTTGTTTTCCAATTTTCTTTGTTTTTAAATGGTCCGACAATGGTGGCATTGTCAGATGCATAAACATCGCACATCTGACAATAATCTTACAAAAATCTGACAATGTGTTTAATAATATTGTCAGACAATAACAAGTGTCTGACAATTACCTTACAATAATCTGACAATAAGAACGTAATGTGTTTAATAATACAATATTATTAACTTACAATGTACTGACAATGCTTTTTCTGACAACGTTGCAATACAAAAATTGTAAGTTCACACGGTTGTTAGATATTTTCTGAAAAATTGTCTAACAATATTGTAAGATCTGACAGAGAGTGTCTAAGATTTACTTGGGTACCTGCCGCAAAGGCTTAAACCCACGGTGATCTTAACACCGGATAGAAACGATGCGTCTATCACCGCCATTGAATGACTTGCAAGGTACACTCAATTGCCAACTTCTTGTGCACTGATTGCACAGATCAATGTACAATCCAATTGCTCGAGAGCTCGGGCTATCTAATCCCTGCCATCCATAGCAAGCTAGCCTACTGACCAGACTGGTAATCCAGTCCAATGTATGGTCTCTGACTTCAAAAGCTCCCTGCCGATAAAAGTCAAAGTGAGTGTACTATTATCACACACTTTTGACCTCGACAGAGAACCAAGCCCAACGACCAGTGCATCACGAATGCTACTGCCCCAATACGTTTCCTGAGCACAAACGCCAGTTGGTTATCTGCTACTTTCAATGGCTCTGTTGAGTCAGCAACAGCACCTAGTAAGATACAATTGGTAGTCCGAAATTTAGCACTAGCCCAAATATCAGTCTTTTAACCAACGATCTTCTTCCCGCTTTGGGTTTTAACCACAACCATAGCGTGCTCACCTAAGTGTCCTCACCAATGGTCCTACAGGACCAAGGTCCTGGGGCAAAGGACCCCCGCTATACTAGATAAGACTCTAGTCAGTTGCGAGTTAATAAATTAACTCTTACCAGGAATGAGGCCCGTGCGCCTCGGAGCCCCGGTTTCGCTCCATATTTCCCCTTGAGGCATAACATTAAGGTGTGGAGCTCACCAAGATGCTTATCCATGCCCCAAGGGGGGTGTAAGAACTGACAATAGTCCATTTTTAGATTCATTACGCGACATTCTATCAGCTCTCTAACAGATGCAAGAATGCAAGGCCTTGGCTCCCAATGGTACCCCGTCAAAAATTTAAATGAATTTGGAATGCGGCTGGGTGTCATTGTATCTGAAAAATAAGGCCTTTAGGAAGGACTCCTTACTGCATCTTTTTTCCGCTAGGTACATTCATTCATACAAATAAGTGTGCTTGTTTTTGTATATATATGAATATGTATATTTGTATGGCGGTGTAAAAACAGTGCAGCTCAAAAAGAGTTTTATCAGAAAGACAGCTTAATGAGCAAATGTGCCAAGTCAACTTTTTATAAAAATTGAGATTTGTTAAACCAAAAAGGTTTAATTGACAGACGCCCGAATCCTAACCAAAGGCTCGAAAGAGTTAATTCTTAATTCCATTTTCGAAATAAATAAAATGTATGTCTTAACCATTACCTTGAAGAATTCTTTATGAGTTAATTCATAGTCTTAATGCATTTGTTTTTGAAATGTATTGAATTCATTCCTTTGAGAATTAATCAATTAATAGAATTCTGTTATGAATTAATTCCATTATGAAACGGTGCGTGAATTCTATTTAAATAAAAACCATTGAATAATGCTCCAGAACTAGATGGATTTATGAAATGGAAGAATTAAATGTTTTACTTCGGAATTAAGATTTTAGTGAATTATGCTCAAATTTAATTAATTAATTCAAAGCTCTAATCGTAGTTAACTTTGATCCTTCGTGGGTACTTTTGTGATACATTGTGTCCTATGTTTCTTGGCCGTCATTATTCTTCTTTTAAATCACCTGTGGATAGACAGGTTTTCTCAATAAGTGCCCGACAGTGACATAGAACATTTTCAGTTGTCTCCTCTTCTTCCTTGTCATTACAAATTCTCCAGAAGTATATGTAAGGGATTCCCAACCATTGAGAATTTACATCTAAAGGTTGGTGTCCAGTAATGACCACTATGAGGTTTCTAAGATCGATTCAAGGCAGATCTTCTGCAAAACCTTACAGGTTGGTTCGCAAATTGGCTATTAAATAAGGTTTGTGTGAAATTTAATTAATATTACTTCTGAATTCGTTTGAATTTTTGTGGAGCCTGCTTTCGCGATTACGTCAGCTATTTTATTACATTTTATATCCCTGTGTCCAGAAATCCATAAGAGGCATATCGATGAATATCGCGCTATCTTCTCTAGTAAATATATGAATATTTCTTGATACTGAATTTCTTAAGCGTCTACTGTTATAGCCATTATTTCAGCTTGAATTATGCTACCGTAATCTGGTAGCATAAGAGACAGTCCCACATTCAGCTGTCCCGAAAATATATCACATCCGACCTTGTCGTGTGATCTCAATTCATCAGTGAATATCTATATGAGATTCTCCGAAAGATGAAGGCCATTGTCATAGTTGGATCTATCCGGTATATTCGTCATAAAACCTGAATGGAAAACGGGTTTCAACATCACAGTGTATTCAACATTAATTCATTCCATAACTTCCACGATTTCATGGCTTTTAGAGACATTATGGTGTTAGAAGTTACTTGTTTCGCCAAGCTATCGGTTTCTAGCCAGTTAATAATAGTGAACAATGTCTTAGATGGAGTAGTCATAAGTACACCTGTTATCATAATGAACACCATACTCGTAATACGTTCGAACCTGTTTGAGAGATTTTTCTTTTCAACGCTAACCACCATACCGCTGCCCCATAACCTAGAATTGGGTTAATGACAAAATCGTACAGCCAGTATACGTTCTTAGGGTTGATGCCCAGTTTAGGCTAATTGCTTCTTTCCAACAATATAGTGCAGTTGCCGCTTTAGTTCTGATTTAGTTTAATATCTAGTATTAGTCCGTTACATTTCTATCGGATAATGTTAGTGTTAGATCGGACAATGTTGCATTGATTCTAGCGGTAACAAATTGAGCGATTTTGAACATTCCAGAATTTCTGGGAGTATCTTTGGATATTTGCCCTTAGCTGCCACTGTCTCATTAGGAATAGTCATGCAGCATGTTTTCTCCATGGCTTTTGAGCAGTGTGTTGATATTAAGGTTCCAGAGCAGTGGCGAGAGTACACCTCCTTGTCGTTAACCAACCAAGTGAACTTATGATGAAACATATGGTTGTTCACCATTTACTGAACATTTTTTTCTCACAACATTGAAAGATCTGACAACCGTGTCTTAAGAGCTTAATGTGTATTATTTCTATATGGCTAACTAGTGAATTAAGCTCAGTTTCGGTGATCTACCTTTCTTGTAGGCATGTTGAGACTCTGATAGAGTACATGGTTCGTGAGATGATCTTGACATCAGTAATCCTTTTTTAGTATTTTGAGTACAAATGAGGAGAGACTAATAGGTCTAAAGTTCTTAGCCTTGGTTTGAGATGCTTTCCCTAATTTGGGTATGAAGATAATCTTCTAATCGGTCCTTTTGACATACATCAAAAAGGCCTGGAAATTTAAAGGGATGAAAGCTTTCCTCTACCTATTTTATAAGTTTGTCATTCCGTTTGTAATTTCCACAATATAATTTTTGTATATATATATATGGGGCATTTCACGTCAAGTGAACCAACTTTTGAAATCGATGTCTTCCGATCGGGATGAAATTTGCACCAATGTTAGTTCTATTGGATAGTAATTCGGACACAATTTTTCAACAAGATCGGTCAAGAACTCTCTGAGTTATAGGAGGTCAAAATTTGACATTTTGGCCAAACGGGTGTTTTTTCTTATCCATATAACTTATTACCTATTATTCTTAGCAAAATGTGTCCCAAATAGTTTAGATAGCTATTTATGCAATCTTTGGAAAAAAAAAATTAAAAAAATTAAATAAAATTTTTTTGACTTTTTTTTTAAAAAATCAAAAACATTTTTGACTTTTTTTTTCAAAATGGGCCCTTTTTATTTTTTTTTTTTTTTTAAGAAAGCTTAGGTCTTTTCCTAAGCGACCTATATGGTCGCTTAGTGGGATGCGAGTGGGATATCTATCAAAAAAAATATTTTGTAACTCAAGATATGAAATTTTTTGACTTTTTTTGCAAAATCAAAAACTTTGTTGACTTTTTTTAAAAAAATGGACCCATTTTTTATTTTTTTTTTTTTGCTCAGAGGAAAGCTTATTTGTTTTTCTTTAACACCTTTTTTGTCGCTTAGTGGGATGCGAGTGGGATATCTATCAAAAAAATGTTTTGTAACTCAAGACATAAAATTTTTTACTTTTTTTTTTGCAAAATCAAAAACTTTTTTGACTTTTTTTTCCAAAATGGACCCTTTTTTTAATTATTTTTTTTTCTCAAAAGAAAGCTTAGGTCTTTTCCTTTAAAACCTTTTTGGTCGCTTAGTGGGATGCGAGTGGGATATCTATCAAAATAAATATTTTGTAACTCAAGACAAAGGTTTTAAAATTTTTAGGATATGCACTATTTTGATTTTTTTCATATTTGTGTGCAAACCTTAAAAATTAAACTTACGCGGAGAAACTAGACACATTAGCCTATCCGATGGTATGTAACAACCTAACTAAAATTTCATAGCCTCGATACTGTAATACCCATAATATGTTAACCTCAGGAATAAAAATCACTTTTTATACCCTACACCACCATAGTGGCGAGGGTATATTAAATTTTTGCAGATATTTGTAATACCCAAAAATATTAGTCTAGCCCACCTTAAAGTATACCGATCGACTCAGAATCGCTTTCAGAGTCGACTAAACGATGTCCGTCCGTCCGTCTGGCTGGCTGGTTGTCCATGTAAACCTTGTGCGCAGAGTACAGGTCGCAATTTTAAAGCTATTTCGATAAAATTTGGTACATATAATTTGTTCGGCCCAAGGACCAAGCCTATTGAAACTGGCTGAAATCGGTCCATTATTTCACCTAGCCCCCATACAAATGTCCTCCTGAAAGTGGACTTTATCAGTCACAAATGTTTAATTTATATAGGTATCTACACAAGTTTTTCTCCAAATAAGTTTTATATATACGGAATTCATGTCACCAAATTTTATTATGATCCGTCCATAATTAGTCATAGGTCCCATATAAGGCCTGCTTCCGATAATCACTTTAACGAGCATAAATCTCCTAAAAATGTTGGTATACACATAAAATGCAACATAAATAACTTTCATATAGACATTAATAACACCACCTAATTTCATGATGATCGGTCCATAATTTGACATAGCTCCCATATAAGGTCCACTTCAAAAATCGCTCACGAATATAAATTATTGCGCTGAAAGCTACCTATAGGATTGAATAAAAAAGCCGCAAGATGCAAAACTCAGACAAATTTTGGGGGCGGAAAATTATTAGCGGTCGGCCTCACATTGCACCCCTCCAGTGGCTATTATCGGTCAGTTGTAGTGGTTTTTTTTTAAGGTTTGAAATATGAAAATATGAAAAAAATCAATTTAAAAACCTTTGTCTTGAGTTACAAAACATTTATTTTTATAGTTATCCCACTCGCATCCCACTAAGCGACCATAAAGGTTTTAAAGGAAAAGACCTAAGCTTTCTTTTGAGAAAAAAAAAATAATTAAAAAAAGGGTCCATTTTGGAAAAAAAAGTCAAAAAAGTTTTTGATTTTCCAAAAAAATAAAGTAAAAAATTTTATGTCTTGAGTTACAAAACATTTTTTTGATAGATATCCCACTCGCATCCCACTAAGCGACAAAAAAGGTATTAAAGAAAAACACATAAGCTTTCTTCTGAGCAAAAAAAAAAATTAAAAAATGGGTACATTTTTTTAAAAGAAGTCAACAAAGTTTTTGATTTTGCAAAAAAAGTCAAAAAATTTCATATCTTGAGTTACAAAATATTTTTTTGATAGATATCCCACTCGCAACCCACTAAGCGACCATATAGGTCGCTTAGGAAAAGACCTAAGCTTTCTTAAAAAAAAAAAAAAATAAAAAGGGCCCATTTTGAAAAAAAAAGTCAAAAATGTTTTTGATTTTTAAAAAAAAAAGTCAAAAAAATTTTATTTAATTTTTTTAATTTTTTTTTTCCAAAGATTGCATAAATAGCTATCTAAACTATTTTGGACACATTTTGCTAAGAATAATAGGTAATAAGTTATATGGATAAGAAAAAACACCCGTTTGGCCAAAATGTCAAATTTTGACCTCCTATAACTCAGAGAGTTCTTGACCGATCTTGTTGAAAAATTGTGTCCGAATTACTATCCAATAGAACTAACATTGGTGCAAATTTCATCCCGATCGGAAGACATCGATTTCAAAAGTTGGTTCACTTGACGTGAAATGCCCCATATATATATATATATATATATATATAAAGTATATATATTCTGGATCCTTATAGATGGCGCAGTCGATTATGCCATGTCCGTCTGTTTGTCTGTCTATCTGTATGTTGTATTTCTGTATTTCTGAACTCACAAACTTGATATATCGGGAATTCTTCCGGCTAGGTTGCTATTTAAAATCGAGAAAATCGGCCCACAAATGGCTGAGATATAAGGATAAAACCGGGCCAATCTCGATTTTTGGTCTATTTTGGTTCTATATCTGGATTCTAAGTCATTAATATAGACAATATGGATATCTAATGATAGATATTTCAATGTCCATTGCAACGATCTATATAAGGCTATAGTAATTTGGACCTACAATGGGTCAAAATCGGGAAAAATATTTTTTAAACCGATTTTTTTTACCAACAAATTTTTTTGGCACAATTTTTTTTCACTAGTACATTAAAAAAAAAAAATTAAAAAAACTATTTCGAAAAAAATATTATTTTTTAAATTTTGAAAAACAACTTTGAAAGAATTTTTTTTTTTTTTAATTTTGAAAAACTATTTTGAAAAAAAAAAAATAATTTTGTTTACTTAAAAATATTTAAAATTTTTATCTTAAAATATAATTTGGTGAAGGGTATATAAGATTCGTCACAGCCGAATATAGCACTCTTACTTGTTTTATAGATAGAAAGTTTGTTAGGTGGTATTGTTGAACTTGTCGATAACTTGTTTCTGAAGAGCTTTCTACGCCACTGCAAAATTTTCTTTAGGATTTTCTGTTTGGTTTCCTAAACAGGGGATTTTTATGCGGCCCAACATAAGGAAGTAGGCCTTATATGGGAGCTATGACCATTTATGGATCGATCGCCATGAAATTAGGTCGTGTGATTTATGTTTATATGAAACTTATTTCTGATGAATTCTATGTGGATACCAACAGTTTATGCTCATTAAGGTGATTTCCGAAAGTAGGCATTATATGGGAGCTATGACTAATTATGGACCGATCATTATTCAATTATTTGACATGACTACCGTATATATAAAACTTATTTGGAGCGAAATTTGTGTATATTAAACAGTTATGACCGATAAAGTCCTATTATGGGGGCTAGGTAAAATACCAATTTCAGCCAGTTTCAATAGGTTTTGTCCTTGGGCCGAAAAAAAATTGCAAATTGTATCCAAATATCTTAAAAATTGCAAGCTGTGTTTTGCGCACAAGGTTTACATGGACAACAAGCTAGACGGACATCGTTTAATCGACTCAGAAAGTGATTCTGATGCGATCGGTATAGTTTAAGATGGGTGTTACAAACATCAGCACAAACGCATAACCTTCTCACAATGGTGGTGTAGGGTATAAAAATGTATGAATGTTAGTACGGAGTTGTATGTCCGCAGCTGGAGTGTAATTTTATCGGGACAACCATGGACCTATTGATGTATTTGGACATATTTAACTAGAGTAACTTATTTAACTTTTTAGTATATGAAATTATTTTACTTATATGTATACATAATAGTTGGCAGATATGCTTCTGAGTAAAGAAAGAATCAAGGATAGAGGCCATAATTGATATTGAGGTAACAAAAACTATTATTGAAATTTCTATAATAATGAACCTAAAAGCAGGAAATTAAACACACATGATCCTGACTGAGTTAGAATATAAAAAAGGGACTTGAATATTTGAATATTTTTTATAACGATGGACCTTGACGCACGAAATTAAGCATTCATGGTTTAGTGAATGCGAATTCAAAAAGGATAATTAATGTTACTACTTCTTTATTATAAAGGTACTTTTTGAATATTTTATTTTAGAATTGAAAATTAGGCACAAATGATTCTGAATGAGTTTGAATTCACAAAAGGTGATTATAGTGGTACCTTTTTTTTTAGTATGTTCTATAATAATGGACACAGAAATATAAAATTAGACATTCATGATGCTGAGTAGGAATACAAAATGTGGGTCTTTATGGTACTGTTTTTATTCTAATAATACATTTAGAATGAGCTAGAATCCACATTATAATAAATCAATAATCATGAAACTAAAGACATGTTTCCCTGAATTATTATTAATTCGCAAAGGGAGACTTAATAGTACTATTTCTTTCTTCTAATTGTGGTGACGAAGCGCACCGTGTCAGCTAGTAGTCCATAATTTTATCGGATATTTGAAAATAACTAAGACTTTGTTACAAAAATTTTTTTGGAAATTAGATAAATAAACAGTCATTTGAAGTTTAATTGTCAGGAAATACTCGTAGATCAATATGTTGTGTAATTCTTTATTAACAGGTTTCCTTGGATAGCCTGCGAAAGGTAGCCTGCTACATCATCTGAAGCAATTATTGTAATACAATTTAAAAAATTTAAACAAATCTGAAGATATTTTTCCCGATATATTTTTAGAGATATTGGATGAATAATTGGATGAAAAAGATTGTTTCTCATTTCCAAATTATGAATTTTTCTACTGAAAATAGATTAAAAGTAAAAACCGAAGAATAATTCTATATTTAACAATATGTTTAAGAGTCAATAACCAATATCAGTGTAATTTACTAGAAAAATTACATTCTCCCGAATTGACTTTACTTAAATCCCATTGGAACGCAGGAATGGGTCAAACATTTCTGTGGAAATCATCGGTAAACTAGTATATTCAATGAAAAATCGATGTCTGTATGTATGTATGTATGTTTATTATTATTAGTTTGGGATCTATAGACGGCTAAACGGCTGAACCGATTTGCTTGAAATTTTTACAGTATATTTATGTATGTCTGGAAGGAGCTATAGGCTACTTTTTGTTTTGAAATTTTAAGTGGGCGTGGTACCTCCCATACAAAGTTAATTTTAAAAATCAAATATTTAGGAAACTATAATAGCTATAGTCCTCAAATTTTGCATGATCAATTCCACTGTTTGTTTAAATATTTGCGGCAAAAATGGGAGAAGTAGCCACAGAGGGCGTGACACCTCCCATATGATGATAATGAAAAAAAATTATATATGGGAAACAATAAGATATATGGTACGGTTTTTCTACCACGGACTATCAATAGTGGGCGTGGCACCTCCCATACATATGATGACAAATTATAAATAGGGAAAGCTATATCATCTATCAATATTAATATTTAGGACAGAAATGCGCTGACTACCAACAATATTAAGTAAATGTTAAAATTTGTATACATTTGAAACCCTTATCTATATATAAAAGTGAATGTGAGTTTGTTTGTATGATTGTTTGCTTATTTGTATTTTATACGTGGAGAAAAATCATGATCAATCAATAATGTTAAGTTAAAATTAGTATACCTGTGAAAGTATATATAAATACTAATCTTCGAAATTACATGAGGTAGAATCTTTTATTACCATATTTCCTGTACGAAGTAAATATTATTTATTGCTTATTTAGGAAAATATGTAGATTCTACATTTTGTGTGAGCAATTCAATTACTAGATATTTGGGCCATAAATGATCGGTTGTTGACATATGGTCTTATGCCCAGTTTTTGACTTCGTATTTAAATACGTATTTAGTTAATTTTTACTTAAATTTAAATGGTATTTAAATACAGTTTGAGTTTTTCAGTGCAATATAATTTTTCTTATTTAAATAAGATAAAAGTGTGGTAGCACTACTAAATATCAAAAAATTATCGATAGTTTTGTATAACACAGCTGTTCAAGCAAAACAAAAATTGATACATTTTGCCAAATAAGAAAAAAACAAGTTAGAGTGCTATATTCGGCTATGCCGAATCTTAAATACCCTCCACCTAAATTAGATGAAAATTATAGAAATTACATTGGTATAAACACTCTAATATCCATATTCAGTGTTTGTTATTGGGACTTAGCTCCGATTATGAAGAATGGTAGAATGGTAATGTAATACAGTAGTTTTCGCTTATAGTCTACAAATACAGTTGCACAATTTTTGTGGACTATGAGCGAATTAGGACTATAACCGAATTTCTTTTTAAGCCACTTTATGGATTGTATATGAATCATGATATAATACACATTTTGGACTATATACAAATGATGTACTTTCTTCAATAAAAACACTTTTTTTAAACAAAATAAAAGTTTATTTAAAACATAGTTGTATAGTAGTATTTTATATATTGTTAGAAAAACTAGTTTAGGCAGAAGATATTTTATTTCAAATGTATAAAAATGTTATCTACTTCTGCAATTTATAATTGAAATAACTACACATTCCTACCGTTTCCAACAGAGTCTATACTATTATAATAGGAATAAAATGTACTATTTAACAATTGATATACTTAATAATTGGTTAACATTACCAATTCGCTCAACATTTTTATTATTCACCATAAGTGAATTAAAAGAGTATAAAAAAGGGTAAACAAATATATTTAGTAAAACTTCAAAAGTATATTTTTGTTCTGTTCTAATGAATTTTCCGGATGTGAGCCTTCTATATATAATCAATAACCCATAGTCACCAAATCAACTTGAAACTTATATCTGTTACATTTTTTACCGATATGAGTGTATATATGCGTTAATGTATTTTTCGGATGTGCGACTTATTTGGAAGATATAATTAAATATTTTAAAGCGATTTCTATGTATTTGAGGCCTATTTTGCTTGATAGTTTTGTCCATAACATTATTCATAAGAATTTTATGGGTATTATTGTGATTATCAGACATCGAGCTAATATGGGTGCTATGGTCAAATATGGACCGATATTCACAAAACCCAGTAGTATAATTTTTGGATACAATATATTGATCGGTCTACAATTTTAGTTCGATATCCATATATTTAAAATATTTACAGAGGTTAATGTGTTTTTCGGAAGTGGTCCTTATATGGGAGCTATGACAAATTATCGGCCGATCTTCACAAAATTCAACACATCGATTTTCGTATATAATGGAAATATTTGTTTGAAATTTAAACTAGATAGAAGCTTTTATAAAAGAATTATTAGTGTTAAAGTAATTTTCGGAAATGGACCTTATATGGGAGCTATGGTCAAATATGAGCCGATATTCACACAATCTAGTAGTATCATTTGTGAATTAATACTACCGATCTGTGTAAAATTTTAATTCGATAACGATATTTTTCAGATATTTATGAAAATTAATGTGGTTTTTGGAAGTGGTCCTTATATGGGAGCTATAACCAATTATGGGCCGATCTTCATGAAATTCCCGACAGCGATTTTCATGTGCATGGGGATTATTCAAGTTGAATTTCAACCTGATACCGATATATATAAGATATTTAAGTGTATTTAAATGATTTTCGGAAGTAAACTTTATATGGGGGCTATGGTCAAATAGTGCCCGATCCAAAAAAAAATTGGTGTTGCAATTTCTGTTTTCACGAAACTTAGTTGCGCTTAATTTTGTATGGATACTGCAATTCTATGGGCATTTACATACCATAGCACCATATTTCGGGAAGAAATTTGTATGGGGGCTACGAGAAACTATGGACCGATTCTTTCCATTTTCAACAGAATTTGTCCTTTTATCATATAAATAATGTGTGCAAAATTTCATGGTATTCTCTGGAATGGATTTACCAAAAATCAGAAAAAAACATGTGAAAATGATCTAAATTTTTGGAGGTTGTCTTACATTTTAATCCATAACCCTGGTTCTACCAACTCGATTTTGCTGATTTTCAATACCAAACTGCTTAGAAAAATTATAAACATTTTGGTATATATTTCATTAATTTTGCTTATGTATTTTGGGCGTGAGAGTGTTTTACACAGACAGACAGACAGACGGACATTGCTCAATCGACTTAGAATTTCATAAGGATCAATAATATATATACTTTGTTGGGTCTCAGATGAATATTTCTCAATGTTACACACGGAATGACAAACGTATATATACCCTCTTTCACCACTTGTGGTGCTGGAGGGTATAAAAAGGTTATTAAACAATAAAATATATGTAGGAAAATGCACAAAAGAAGCCCCAACTTCACCGCATCGGAAGTGTAGTTTTTGTTAGATGCCGTAAAAAAATACAGCGCTACAATAGAGTGAAAAAAAAACAGACAACAAAAGACAGCTGTTAAAAACATATGGTAGTTTATGAAACTTAAATAGAATTTAAATGGCCAACGTTGGCCACTTAAGTAATATTTAAAAAAGCACTGAGAAACCCATTTTCGTATTTAAATAGAACTTAAATATAATTAATATTTAAATACGAAGTCAAAAACTGGCTCTTAGTATTTAGGTAGTAACATTTCGTTGATAATTTATACTAGCATTTGCAATGACAATTAATAAAGCTCAAGGTCAGTCTTTGCAAGTTTGTGGACTAAATCTAGAAAATCCATGTTTTTCACATGGACAGCTTTATGTTGCATGTTCGCGAGTGGGAAAACCCACAAACTTATTTGTATATGCACCAGAAGGAAAAACCAAAAATATTGTATATCCTAGCATTAGAATAAAAAATAATTAATAAAAATATTGTATATATCAAACATTAAATAAAAAATGTTTTTCTATAAACTTCTATATTTAACATTAAGGTTATAAATAAGAAACAAATAATGTACTACTTATTAAAATAGAAACTAATTTTAGAAAGATAGCTAATATAATAAGAATTAATTTAAAAGAAAAACTGTAGATTTTAATAACTTAATAAATATAATTGTTTAACTCTAAACTTTTTATTTCATTACGATACGGGTAGCGAAGCACACTGGGTTTTAGCTAGTTTTACATAAAATAGAAAACTAAGTTGTGGATACTCCACATACTTTTCTGTGTATTAAAAACTGAATATTATTAATTTAAAAAAAATAAATAAATTTTTGTATATACAACATTCTAATTCCGCCGCTAGATCCATATTTTGAAGTAAGGAAGTACTGTACAGTTGCTGGATGTTAGATCTGAAGAATAAATTAAGTCGGAAAGAAATTCATATAGCAAGGATACAGGGTATCGGGACATTGTCTTGTTGAAACAAAATATGTCCATATTAACATCTCAATCATAAAAAAGTGTCCTTGCCATGGGGAAAATCTTGCAATTACTCAACAACTTACCTTTCAGTGACCAATACACACAGTCGGCATTACTTAGTCGCATTATTTAAGTCATTACTTGTAACTAGTTTTAGTAATATTAAAGTAATGTAATATTTATAAGCAGGCATCACCGTATTAAAATAATGTGTCCTCAATACTTGGCAATAAAAGTTTTTAGAGTGAACCATTTGTGTCTCTGGTGGCTTTGATTATAAAATTAATATTTGACATATCCATGTTGTAGCACAGTTAAAAGATTATGCTTTAATGGTATATTAGTATGATGATTCAAGGAATGCAAATGCCATTGTAATATAAGTTTAATCCCGCAAGTGGCTTTAACTTTAAGTACTAACTTTTAACACCCACTGTAGTTTAATATGTGTAAATGTGTTACAAAGTTGTGAATCTTTAAAAATGCATGAAAATAAACGTATAGATAGATGTCTGCAACAATAAATATGCATAGTATGTGCAAATGTGTGAGTGTTGTTATGTCTGGGTGTTTGTCTAAAAGTGTGTGCATTGTCTGCATATATTTTTTACCACCGAAAATAACAGCAACAAATAACCCATAACATTTTAATCAAAGTGACATTATCCATATTCATACACAGAAAGGAAGTGCAACAATAAATTTTTATAAATGCAGATCTGCATTGAGGACGAAGGCGACGACTACGACGTACAAATCGAACAAAAACATAAAATGAAAATGAAACAGTAGTAAAACAAAAAACAAATAACAAAATCTCACAAGGATAAAGATGTTTTAGTTTTACGTAAATGAACGAACAAGCGTACAAACGAGTTGCATACAATTTATGAGAAAAATATATATATTTTTTTAAAAAAACACACACACTCACACACGTTTCGGAATATACTTCAAAAACTGCTTCCTTATATTTTGTATGTGTAGGTAAGAATATGTATGATATCATGAATTAGTATGTATTTGTATGTATGTATCCTTTTTTTTCTTCCTCCACATAGTTTCGATGAGAAACTACGCCAAAGCAATCAATGGGTTAATACCAAAATAATTTATGATCTTTACAGAAGCATTTATACACAGTCACTGTAACACACACACAGCCATGTTCATACACACCCATAAGAAAGGATATAAAAAATAAATACATGAGAGCCCAACATAGGAGTACGAAAAAACTGAATGCGGGCTATATTTTGGGGGGTAATAAATTTGTTGCAACTACGTTTACTACTTCTACCGATACTTCGGCAACTGCAACAACATTAAACTATTGAAAAGCGTTTTATAGCAAGAAAAATATAAAAAAAACCCTTTTAATTTAAAAAGGATACTGTAGAAAGTACGTGTGCCTTTGTTTGTTTGAGTTTGTGTATGTGTGTGATAGTAGTAGTGCACTCAAGTGCTTTTTTTCCACTTCCCATCGAGTCTGAAAACATGAATAAAGTTGCACACACTTTAAACAAATAAAAAAAATTTTCATATGAAACATCGGTGGAGTATTGGAAAGAAACAGTGGTATGTGTATTATGTTTATGTATGTATGTGTTATAGAAAAAGCAACAACTGTGCTCGCAGCTTAGATATTACTGCACAGTGATGTGATGATTTTGTCGAAATTTCCAAAATAACCTATGAGTAGATGACTAGTCCATAATTGAGCTTAATTCCCATAAAACAAATGTCGCCTATAATAATCAATCACCCTGTTAAACACTTAAAGATGCATAAATCTCTTAACACATGGCAAATATTTGACGAAAAAGACGAAGAATTTCGGTTTAAGCCAGCAAACTTTTGTTACCCCTACTAAAATGTTGTAGCCACAACTGTAAAATTCGTTTGCGGAGATATAATTATTCGATTGACAACAAATTCGGTTGCTACTACGAATCTGTTTTCTCTGTGTAGCGAGTAAACATTTAAGGGCCATTGTAATTCCTTTAGAAATTTTTATGTATAATGTGAACTATATATACATGAATACTAATAATATATCCTACTCATCCGGACGACTTTTTAAATCTCTATTTACTCTATACTACTTAGCAAATTTTAACAGATTCGTCAGTTACATAACATCAAAGACTACGCTCTTGTAGAGCGGGATAGTCATAAAAATACAGTGCCCCGTAATTATAACTGAAAGAAGTATAATCGCGTTTCTACCAACAACCAAGTGAGACTTCGTCATTTCCTTTACCAGAGAGGGTCTGAGCATACTGGATAATATACAATTTGATACCATAACCAAGGGAATATGAATGCCCCTTTTTGCCACACTTCGGTGCACTCTCTTCGCCAATTTCATTTCACCGGGTGCTCTCATGTCCTGGAAGGCATATTAATTTGAGAAGTTATTGTCTAATTTGGGTCTGTAAATAAATGCATTTGAGCAAATATTTCGAGCTTTTGGCGTTTAATTGAGAGCCTTGACTAATACGAGGTTGTTCAAGTAGATATTAATAGTCGACGTTTCGAGATTTAATTCTCGGATTCTTCTCGGAGCTGTGTCAATGGCAAATATCTCTGCCTAGGAAATTTTGAAGGTATCAGACAGTTTGTTAGAAACTAGCCAGACCTTTTTCGACATTGAATAGTGTAGATTACGATCTCGTCTCATTGAAGGTAAGAGCTAGGGGCCAGTGAATCAAGCCGACCGGCTCAGAGCCGACGGCGCGCTGCCGCCACTTATATTTTCGAGTTTGTAGCCGCCGTCGTTTTTGTCGGCTCATAGCGGCTCAAAGTAAGCCGCCGATATATTTTGAATTTACAAAATCTACATTTAATAATTCAAAAAATTTTGTTTTTAATTTGTAAATTATGATGTTTTCAAACAAAATGGAAGTCAATAATATTTTTCTAAAAAAGTGGTTTACAGAATTTCGTTGTAGCCGGAAGATGCCGAACGTTCTGGACGACCAGTTGAGGTCTCTACACCCGAAAGAATTGTTGGCCGATCGGATATTGAAAGTGTAAGAGATTGTGAAAGCCATAGGCGTCTCATATGACTCTGTGGTTTCAATTTTGAACGATCACTTTTGTATAAGAAAGCTTTCTGCAAGATGTCTGCCGCGTTTGCTCGCAATCGGGTGCACACATGTGCAGTTTTCACGAATTTAACCCCGAGCTACATTTTCTTGTTTTCAAATCTGAAGACGAACGATGAAATCATCTCATGACCTCGGCGAATCCTATTTTCTTGGAAGGGATAAACAAATTGGAGAAACGTTGGACAAAGTGCATAGAGCTCAGGAGACTATATTGAAAAATAATTTTTTATCCAACAACATGTGTTTCCTTCAAAAAGTCATGGACATTTCATCCAACCTCGTATATGACTAAATACACAATTAAAAATAAAAACACAATTAAAAATTTTTATAAAAAAAAAATAAAATTTTGTTATTAGGACATAAAGCCGAAAGTTTAGCCGCCGCCGAAAAAAATTAAAATAGCTGCCAGCCGACGCAACCGAAAATTTTGGCTCGGCTTGTTTCACTGCTTGGGGCCCAGTCATCCCTTACGGTATTATAATCCTGAAGGCATAATCCTATATACTTAGTCCGTTTCTTATCCATTACATATATTCAATAAGTAGTTATAGTATATATGGGCAATTCCACGAGAATGACTACCAAGACTGAAAAAACAAAAACCCTTGAAACTTTTTTTCCAAGAAAACACTAATTGGTATGTTTTAGACTAAAATTGCGGCGAAAACTAAGCTCCCAATTAGCATGTAGTATGAAATGGATTTGACTCTGATTGTTTTTTTGCTATTATGAAATTGTTTATTAGAACCGAATATATATTTTCTATTTATTTTTTTAGTTTTTATATACATATATTTGCAGAATATATATTGTTTTACTAGAAGAGAAAAATCTGTCACGTATTATAAAATCATCCAAATATTGTTTTTATTTTAATATGACGGATTGTAAAGGAAAAATATTTGGTTTAGTGTAAGAAATTACAAACCTAACGCCTATTACGATTCGCAAATTATCGCATATTTCTATTTATGTACCTCAAAATTACTTCCGTTTTATGTCACGTACGATATACCCTAATTTCGCTCGATATTTTGGACACCAATGTTTCGAAAGAACTCATTATTTTTTTAAAATATAATACCCCCTGAATGGAACATAAAGACTAAATTATTTTTCAGAAACTCTTATTTTTGCAAAATCTATTCCACTCTATAGGCCTACAAATGTCACGTACGATGACATGAAATTGTTGGTCATTACTCCTCCGGTCGAACTATGATTGAGTATCATAGAAAATATTTGATCCACTTAGTACACATTGATACAAAACCACACACAAACTACTTTGATTTGGGTAGAACAAAGTACTTATCACGATAAACGCCCTTTCATAATAAAGTGAAGATAATTCGCTGTACATTTTCATATTTCATTAACCAACTCTATAATTGGTACTGTCTGTGAATACCGAATACAACTACAAAATAACAGCAAAAGTAACGTGTACGTGGTCCGAACAAACTTTTATATTAACACATGACATGCTTCGTGCTACAAAACGCACTGGCCTCTTAGGGAGTTTGTATAGCTGATAATTTAATAGCCATTCTAGCACTTACGTTATTATTTTTACAATTGTCCATCCAATAATCGTATATCATTGACTACAGGAACCATCACATTGTACCTACTACTTCTTTTCTGATACCATACTACTAGATGGAACCGAGATTTTAAATATGAAAGTCATATTACATACATATCAAAGCGTAACATCTACTTTTTCTCGAGTAAAGATCTAATTTGATAATACCCATCGTAAGTCAGTTTTGCTTTGGTTTACTCCCAGCCCACTTTCTGTGACCCAGTTTCCTGAACATTTCCAAGACATTGGTCATGACGTTGCGGAACTAGCAGTACCATATCGACCTTTATGCTTTAATTCCCTTGTTTTCCAATTTGACAAGTATCGATTTAACAATAATTAGCTAAAGTAGATGAGATCGCCCCATTTTGAGATGAACCACGCTCAACATGCTTCGACTTTTCGCTTTTTCCTAAAAGTACAGTAGCACATTTTGATTTTATTTTGGTCACTATTCAGTGGCAGATGTATACTGCAACTTCTGGATGGAATGCTGCGATTCTGAAGCTTCAAACATTCCATCATCTTCCTACAGTTAGTTCTCATTTTTGGTAACCATATTATTGTCCGAGTACTTATAGTAATATATCAAGACTGAAAACATGGTATTCTAACTATTATTCTACAAAATTTAGCTAAGACTTTTTTACTCCAATGACGAAGCCTATTGAATTGGATTAGAATCGATCAATTATTTCACATAGCGACCACATACAACTGCCCTATCTGAAAATAGTAAAGCTCTCATAAATATCATAATTATATAGATATCCAAATTCAGCACAAATAAGTTTTATATAACAAAATTTAGTACCGATCGGTCCATAATTTACCATAGCTCCCATATAAAGCTCACTTCCGAAAATCATTTTCACGAGCATAGATTACTTCGTGGTATCCAAATAAAATTCAGTACAAACATGTTTCACATTCATGAGAATTTCGAATTCACTAAACTAAAGCCACCAATAATATTTATATCCATTGACATGCCTTTAAGCAATAGCTGTAAAGCAATGATCACAAAAGCTTGCTTAACTCGTTCCACTGTGCTTTATTTGAATTCGCAGTCAATGTATTTATGCAAGAAATAAGTGGAAAATATTCACGAATACAAATGTACGTGTATGTAAAAAAGTAAAGTGAAATACGTGAACTCAAATAATATGTATGAACGTGTTCGTAAACTAAGCTAAAAAAGGATGCAGGATATGTTGCTTCCGGGTTTTGTTTGCATTCACTGCAATCAAAGTTTTCTGCATTACACCAACACCCACCACTCCCTAGTAGAAACTCGGGTTCTCACATACGATTGAACTTAAATGAAACGGCTCGTGTGTGGCATAAATTTATTTTCAATATATTTTACTTACTTTGTGCCATATATTCATTCATACACTCGTGCATACATATTTACGCTGTTGCACATTCTCATTCAACCCCCATTCTTCATTACGAATTTTTGTTGTTGTTAGTTGCTGTTGGCGTTATTTTTCGGAGTTTTATCCCGCTTGTACGCGGTTATTTACATCTGGAATTCCGCTCGATTAAGCACAAAGGCAATGTGAAATATTCGTATGACTTTTCTCACTTGCATACCGCTGTGAGACTTACTGAACATCTAAAGGACTGGACGTACTGTTTGTTGTCTATACTCGTTGGCATATCCTTGGGTCACGTGCAGCAACACCAACGTGCAATGCATTTGTGTACTCTTCATATAAACCTAGAGGATTGTTGTAATTGTTTTTAATAGATACTGTTGCCATTTATTTGTATTTCCTTTGTGTCTGCATGAATGCGAGAGTGTGTCTGTATACTTTTTAGATCCTTTCTTCTATTTATTTATAGATTTATAATATTTTTATTGTCTTTTCACTTAAGGATATATAAGGACTTTTTCACCTCCCTTCCCTTTTGCCATGGTTATTTTCTACGCTGGGAAAATTTTTTTTCAAAGCAACATAATTACAAGTGATCATCATTGTCATCGTAATTTATTGTCAAAAGTTATTCAACCAACGTGCATATTGTGGCTTAATAAAATATTCAATATTTTGTATTTTAATATTTATTCTTTACGGCCTTCTACATGAGTAATAAAAATGATAATTACGTTGATACTTTGTAGCGAGAATATTGTGGCAAAGTATTTTAAGGGGATGAAAGGATGAATGTAATGGTTGGTGTTTTTTAACAGGACTTTTATAAAAAAAGTACCAATCAAAAATGTACATAAAGTTTACAATACCAATTCAAATTGATATATTCAAGAATAATTTTGAACATATGAAATACTTCTTTCCCAAGACGGAATTTCATAAAATCTTCTTTTTTGTATGTATATTCTAAATGATTTTATAAAATCTGAGCAAAAATTATGTTGACAGACTAGTGGAAATAGGTTCCCGATTTTATATCATGGATGTCCATGTCCTTCGGAGTTCAAATGGTACTGATACTGAATGAAATGGTGATCTCTATAAGATTTGTCTGTTGTGTGCTGTCCTTGACTTTAGATACAAAGTTTGGAGGTCAAAATATTACATTAAATATTAACTGTGCTTTCTGTTATAACTATACTTCTCAATCAATCTGTAAATTTCTTAAATTCCAAAATTCGTACCTTAAACTAGGAATTTGTATTATTGAGATAACTAGAGTAAACTTCATAACCCAAGTAATTTTACAGCTTTGCAGCACTGTGTTTCCCTATTAAAAGACATCTATTATAGGACAACGAGTGTAGAATAATAATAAGGACCAGAAAAATATTTTTGAAACCACAAATAGTTAATGACCTAAAAGATTTGAAATGAAAAGTATCAAAGAAAATAACTTTTTCTGCTCATGAATATTTATACTCTGAGTTATATATAAAGGGTCACGGTTAAGACAACTTATGTCGAACAGAACTATACCTTCAGTAATCTAAAAAGATGTGATGGAACCTGGAAGAAATATTCACGAGAAACATTGAAGGTTATACGATGTAACTACTATGTAAGTATCATTTTCGGACCATACAAGTCTCTCGGTATTGATAGAATCATTCCAACAAAACTGCAGAGAACACTAAACTTAAATACAGCTATACTATTCAAACTAAACTTGCATTATCTTTCATATGTACCAGTAAGTTGGCGAAGGATGTTGGACAAACTGAAGACAGCTGCTCAAAATTCTATATATCGCTTAGTGTATTTTTCTTTCTACTTAAGACTCAAAAGAAAATACGTAAATGGTATAAAAGAAACGAATTTTCGTTCGAAATTAAGATATAAACATCTTTGCATCATTAGGATTGTAATTTTTCCTAGATATAATAAATTTTTCTGGATTTCAACACGACAACTTTTCGGATAATTTCTCTGGAGTAACAACATGTGCTCTTAGAGAATAAATCTAGAGGACCACAAGTTGTGAGCTTGATATTAATCCTCAGCAAACGGAGTTACTTTTATTCACAATAATATCAAACTTCATTTTCCCTAAAACTTGGGAACCTGAAGAGAATATTCGAGATTTCTAGGTGTGATTTTTAACTGTAAATTTAAATGTCATCCTAATTTGAAGGAAATACTCTTCGGATATTGTTGCTGGGGTACCGGAATGTGCTCTTAGAGAATTAACCTGGAGAACTACAAGTTGTGAGCTTGCTATTAATCTTCTTCAAACGGAGTTAGTTTTATTTACAAGGAGAATAATATCAATCTTTATTTTCCCTAAAACATGAGAACCTGAAGTGAATAATCGAGATTTCTAGGTGTGATTTTTGACTGTAAATTTAAATGTCTTCCGAATCCGAAGGAAGGACTTAGACTTATAAAGACGTATAAGGCACTGTATTCCTGTCAGGCATTAATTGGTAAAACTTGGGGACTTATGCCCGTAATTTCAGCAAATAGATATCTAAGGAGTGAGATCGTAAAATTCTTAACACACGTTTTTCATTAAAACTTTTAACCCAAGTATTATTTGATTTTTTTTTATCAATTTACCTTTGTAAAACGTGTCAGTTGTTATGTTTAATGTCACTTATAATCATTTGTTGTTAATCTGAAAAAAGTGCCTAATAAAATTATTAAATATTTTCAACAAAACCCAACTTGGTCCTACAAAAAGTTGGACAAACATTCAAAGGTCTGCCGTCAAACTGTTTCCAATGTTATTCAACAGTACCGCGAGAACTTGTCCGTTGATAGAAAACCTGGTTCAGGTAGAAGGAGTGGTTCACATGATGTTTCTAAAGCCAAAAAAATAGAAAGCATTTTCAAAAGAGCTCCCAACACATCCGGTAGGAAAGCAGCCCGGTTAGCTCAGTGCTCGGACTATTTGGTACGAAAAGTTAAAGCCAATGCAGGATCAAAAACATACAAAGCTCAAAAAGT
Organism: Calliphora vomitoria; assembly: GCA_942486065.2. Classification (NCBI taxonomy): domain Eukaryota; kingdom Metazoa; phylum Arthropoda; class Insecta; order Diptera; family Calliphoridae; genus Calliphora; species Calliphora vomitoria. Next base: position 44,774,316 of record OW818030.2, on the reverse strand, counting down.
TCCTGACAGGAACGCTGCTAAAAATTTAGAGGCTAAAAACAGAGCACGGAAATTGAAGTCAAATTTGCTGCATAATGGATGACAAAACGTATGTTCTGGCAGATTTTTCGCAGCTTTCGGGTAAAAATTTTGATGTTGCTGATGCTCGAGGGAAAGTTGAAGAAAAGTTTAGGACCCAAAACAAACAAAATTTCCCAAAAAGTTCTTGGTGTGGCAAGCAATATGCAGTTGCTGCAAAAAAGCCAAACATTTGTTACAAAGGGATCTATAAATACCGAAATTTACATTAAGGAATGTTTAAAAAAAAGGATGCTTCCATTCATAAGACTTCTTAGTGTGTCCACTTATTTTTGGCTTCATTCAGCACCCTGTCACTATGGTAAGAAAAGTCTTGAGTGGTTAAAGAACAATAATGTGGTATTTGTACCAAGAGAGGCAATTCCTCCAAACTGCCTGGAGCTAAGGCCAGTGGACTCTTGTTAAAAGAGAATTGAAGACTGAGACTATATATAACTTTGTAAAAGAAACATTATATCGAGGATTAGGATCTGTCGCATAGAGCTAGAATTTATTAATGACCAACACGTATTAAAACTCACAATAATAGTGGAGGTAACACAACTGCGAACGAAGTATCACGGACAGAGCGCATATTATGAGGATATACTTCCGCATCCTGACTTTGTATACAAAACCATGAGGAATATATTCTGACATGCTGCAGATACTCTAGGCTGAAATATGAATCGATAATGTATGTAGTTATTATTACATATGCTTGTAAATATTTCATAGTAATGATTCGACTATGTGCGGATGATATTTGCAGAACGTATACTAACAAGCTTCATTTCATTTGTAAATCCCCTGCACTATCATGTAATTTTCGTAAATGCTTTGGCTTTTTTAATTCAGAATCAAGAGAAAATAAAGTATATGGACCTGTTGGTAGTAGTAGAAAACACGAAATTAGTAAAGATTACCTGAAAATATCGAAGGATAACCAAACTGTACATATAAAGGACGACCTCAGATCTTTATGGACTGATTATGCTGATTCTCGATGTAATAATTCTAACGACTACATGTATTGTGTCCGTAGGTTATCTAGGGGCTTAGGAAATCCAACAGATATCCAACAAATTTCTTATAATAAAATATTAAAATTATCTCTCTCTGTTCTGAACTAAAACAACGAATATGATACTAGAGCTAAAATTCTCATTGGGTTTTTAATTTCGTTGTCAGTTGCCGTATAATTATGAGAATGGATTCTATCCATTATAACCCTTATTTCTTCTGCACTCTGTCTGAATTCGTATAAAAATAAGCTGGGAATAAATATGGATCATAATAGTTCATAGTTCAATACTAAACTAAGTGAGCAAACGATTTAAACTAGTTCATTTAGTTCAAATAATTGAATCGTTTAATTGAACTAGTTTGTTCAAAGTCTACTCTGCATACTTTACATGAAAAATATTTGCAATTTTGAAAGATATTCTATTTACTGTGAGAGTGTCGCGAGGAAGATTTTTGTAAAATCTGTTGTGGTTATCCATACTATTAGGGTATTGAAAATTGAAGATAAAATTGTTCAAATAAAGTTATGAATTTCATTTCGAAAATGATTTAAAAAATGTATCATTGAATAAAAATACTTTTAACGTCTTTGGCGATGAAAACATTAATGTTAGGAACAAAATTACTGAAAAACAAAATTAAAAAATTTTATTTTATTTCTAAAAATTAAAATATCGAAATAACGAAAATGTTTCTCCTATTAAAGATTAGCATGAAATTACGAAATGTGTGAGAACTATTTTGAAACAATTATGATTTTTCTGATTTAGCTCAAGGAATTCCTAAAAAAAAATGTATTCTCCCTCTCTCTACTGTACAAAAGCAAAGAAACATTAAGTACCATCAACATTTAATTAAGTACTTTGCTTCCGTTTACATTTTAGTACCATTTTGGTACTCTATGTCTGTAAGTAAATAAGTGCATATTAGCAAAAAGTGGTGGAAAAATAGTGTTGACTATAAAACTAAACCAAAACACCATGATTTCCAAAAGCCACGCGCTATTTAACACAGTCGTCTTTCAAAAACAATCAAGGCAACAACAACAAAAAGCAAGGAACATAAACCAACAGCCAGAAAAAGTTTTAAATATTCTTCCCATAGAATTACAAAATAATGAAAACGATGACAAAGTCTACGCTGATAATGAGGATGATTTTAATGTTGATGGTGATGACGATGATGCCTTTAAGGCCAATACGTCCATCCGTTGGTTTGGCACTTATGCCGTTTGATTGTTTGTTTGTATTATTTTAATCATAAAAAAAAAAAATATGAAAGATAAACGATGTTTGTTGTTTCATCTCATCAGCAGTTTAGATTAAAAGTCTTTTCTATCTATTTATCTGTTTTGGTGTGAGCATCATGCTGTCTGTCTGTCTGTCCGTCCGTCCGTCCATTAGTGTGTCTGCATAATAAAATTATGCATGGCTTTTTTCCTCTGGTTATTAACATAATGAATCCATTAATTAATGTTATTTGAATATAGAATTTGGATGTCGGCCTGTTTACCACCATGGTCCTTGCCTTACGCTCTGTTGTACGTAATCATAATCATCATCATTAGAATAATCATAAGAAAACACACGCTTTTCTAAGGGAGTGATAGGCGAACAGACGAAGAGATAGATTTTCCCACTACGTTTTCTTTTGATTCTTTCCATTTTCCATGTCTGTAATAAGTTTGTAAACAATTGTGTTTACTTTTTTGTTCCGTATTTATGATTAATCGTTTAATTAGAATACGTACTGTGTTGTTGACCATAGGGTAGAGTAAGGGGCGAAGGATAGGTCTTCTATATATATTTATTCAAAACATTGACATTGAAGCAATATTGTATACGGTCTGCGGAATTCATGGGGAAATTGCAATGTGTTTATTTATTTTATTTTTTTATTTATAAATTATACACGCATATTTAACGACGTTTTTTTTTACTGAATTGTTAATATTGAATATCAACCCTTATAATCTGCTAATCATGAATACAATTAATGTACGATTATTGATTAATACATACATACTCGAGGTTTTTTTATTTTAATAATGTTCAATTGTTCTGACACACTTCAGTCATGTTGTGCTATATCCGGTGGTATTATTAATCAATTGAATACCTGGTATCAGGATTCAAATATGTAAGTTGATACATAGGATATGAGTTGAAAGAGAGATGAATTACTTCTTTATTTGTTTGTAGTATAGTGCTAGCATTCAGTTTGATTATAAAGATATTGCATTTGAGATACTTTTCTTAAAAATTATTTTTTATATAGGTACAATTAATACATTTTGAATAATGAAAGTTCAAAAGCCCAAATGTTTCTCATTGCCGAAACTATATATTCTATATTCCACTTACATATGAGCCAAATAAAAACCATCCTATTTCAAATATTTATGTCAACTTCCATAATATTGGTTGGTGTCATTTTGACACCATACTTCTATACATCTAAAGCCAACAACGAGAAACTTCTTACTGAAGTAAGAGAAGAAAATAATGGAATTGAAATTTCAAAAAATTTCTAGAGCGACAGACGAGAAACTTCAGCAAATTTCGGAAATTATGAACAGCAGAGTGGATGGCATTGAGGCAAAGGTGTCGGACTTAGAGAGCTGCCTAGATATACACGCCAAAGTCGTTGATAAAGTTGATAAAAGGCTGTCCGATTTAGAGAATGAAATAGCCAAAGGTGTTGATAAAAAACTACATGATCTGGAAAGACATGCGGTATGTGCCACACCCAAGTCATCATTCACAGATACCGTGTCATTCGCACTGGTACAAGAAACAGCAAGGATAATTTCAAAGCCCCAAATATTTAATGTGCGGTTGTCGCTGAAAGTGAGAGAAATATGGTCAACGAATTGATGAAATTAAAAGAGACATTTTTAAAAGCTTTAAGTAAGAAACAAAGTGAAGCCAAAACCAAGTGTTACAACTGTGGTAAATTCGGTCACATTCCGGATTTGCCAGATCTGCCTCGCCTCCAAGAAACAACCAGCATCAAGCGTTACATGAGCCACCTTTAAAACGAGCTAGCACTGAGGGACTGAATCTGAGACCTGACGGCCCTACCATCTCCATATGACGGCCCTACCATCTCCATATCGGGAGCGTCGCAGTCTATCATCAGATCAGATTTAGTAAAGAAAGAAATTGAACCAATTTGCAATGTAAGACTACGCAGCGCTACTGGAGAGTCTGCCACTGTCCATGGTAAAAGTAATGTGAAACTAACTATTGGTGGCATTACCGTAAATCATGTCTTTGTTGTTGCCGATATTGTGGCTGAAGAAATCATTGGTGCAGACTTCATGATTAGTCACATCATTACTTTGGATATGGTACAAAAAGTCATGAATTGGCGAAATGTTAAAATACCCCTTGACGTCGGATATGAGAGCAAGTCTCAAGTAAGAAGGCTAGTATTTGTTGATCACCAAAAGTTACCACCGCAGACAGAGGATTTGGTATGGGAGCGTGTGGAAGAGGAGGATTGTATAGCCAATAGTTTGTTGGTGTTGGAATCAACAGAAGTGTAGGGTGGCCGTGTAACGATTGGGGCCCTCGTTGAACAGTGCAATGACGGAATGGTTCCAATTGGAGTGCTTGGTCTGTCCCGCAGTGAAAACATCATCAGGACGCGTTCCGAGATGGGTGAATGTGCTTCAGCTGAGACAGTAAATAATTGTGAGAAAAATACTGCCAATGAATTCTCCAAAGAAATCCATGAATTCGTTCGGAGACGAATTGAAATGACCAGCGACCAAGTGAAGGCCAGATATAGCCCACAACGTGGTAAAGGGTTGTCTTCCAAACTACAGACTTGCTGGAAGGGACTACATGGGATTGGTTAAGAGGTTGGAAAGGTGAATCTGTGCCTATTCGGGACGAACAGGCTTAAGTGGGGGACAGTGTTACGAATGTGCAATAGCGATTTGAATTTAACGGTCTATAACAACTGCCTGCATCATTCATCATGTTTATAAACACGTCCATTAGTAGAAGCTTCTACTTATTAACAATGTTGATAGCATGCGGTTATTAGCATTGTTTATAAGTATGGCAACACTAAATGTTTAAGCTACTAACATTGACATCGAAAGCTCTAGAGCATTGTAGAAGATTCACGATAGGTGTATAAATAGTAGCAGAGGTTGCAGTAGTGAGTTAAGTTTATCTTGTACATATAAGTTTGTACATTATAAAGTGTGTGTGCGTTTCTGCGAATTGATAAATGTGTATAAAGACACTGTGTGACTATTTAGACTGTTGTTGTTGTACATTTAAAATAAATAAAGAGTTGTTACAATTTGAAACTACTAAAACTGCTTTTTATTTGCAATCAAAAGTATCCTGTTTATTTAAATGGAATAAACCAACGTTTTAAAGAGGTTAAAACGTAACAATATTGAATAGATCTTTATTCGTTGAATTTCGTGATGTTTTTCTGGTATTGTGCTCTATAAAATCTATAATCCTTATTCCTTTTTTCCTGGGCTTCATCTGATAGATCTCCAAGTGGCACTAAATGATGTGAACAGATGCAGACATATTTCTCCATGGATATTTGATTGTATATATTCGTGCAGTTTCCTTCGAATAATTACCTAATTTTCTACCATCAATATATTCCTTGCACACAAGTACATCGATAATTGTTTTAAATCTTGCATTAAGATTTATATCAACACCTGTTATTTAAGATGCTCTTTCGGGATCTGAAAAGAATCTTATTGCTGTGTTCACATCATTCGTATTACCTGATCCTTGTTTTGGTTGATCTATTATCAACCCACATTTGAGAAATTCGTCCTGAACATGTTTATTTTTTAAACTTCTTAACTCCTTATTGGTGTCGTTGTTTCCTATTGATCCTGTAGGTCCAAAATCCAAATCATAACTGATTTTTAGTATGTGTTCCATGAATCGTAGTCTTGTATGTAGCGGTAATAATCTAAATTCATATGCATCGGTATTATCTAATGATTTCATGTGGTTATACATATAATGCAGCTGACTGACACAAAGGCTTCCTTCATGAGTTTCCTTTTTAATTTCAAATTTAATTGGTCAGCAGTATTTTGTAGAAGATGATGTTTGATTTTTGCAAATATCCGTTGTATGGATCCTACTGGTCGAAGGCGCTGAGTCTTCCAAATTGTTTATCAATCGCAATGCATCGAATGACAGCATGAACATATCTCTGTCTGAAGTATTTTCACATACATATTGCTTGTATTGTTTTTTCTCCAGAAGAACCATCACATCCCCATTTGCAAAAGAGAATTAACTTGCAGTTTCCATATTTCTTCAATGTATTTCCTTTAAATGACAGTAACAAGCGCTGAGCTGTATGATTAAATAGATCTTGAAATAGTACCTCTGCCGAAATCCATGTGATTGTAATAGTGTCCACTGGTGGCAAACAATCCTTCTTAGCAGCAGTTATATGATGATATGATGGATAGAGATTTGAGCCTTTTTCAATCGCACGCAATCGGAGCTGATTATATTGCTGTTTTGTTAACTTCAGATCCAAAAATAATGCTAATACTTCTTCATTTGAGAACTGTTTTTCATCGCTTGGCGTTGGAATACTTTTAAGAATCCTTTTTGTTCTCACTGGACTAGCGTTAATAACATTTTGAATGATGTCGACTTTTGTAAAGTTGTTTTTGTGATCGAAATTGATATAGCAAAGTTTCTTGTATATTTTCACATCCGATTTCTTCATTAATGTCCTTTAGTTCTTAAGATTCTTTTAGATCTATCGCTACAGTTGTTGACTGATTTTGGTGGTCTGCCAAAATTGTTTTGGTTTGTACTTTTTGAAGATACCTGGACAGTAAGTTCGCCCTTTAACCAGTTTTCAAACAAGTAATTTCATTCAAATGAAAAAAGTGTTTAACAAACAGGTCAACAAGTATATATGGTCTTAAAGAAGACACTTTGTGGTTTCTCCTGGAGGAAAAATTTGTTTAACTCCTTTATTGACTAAAATATAGAACACAACAGGTATAAACGGTACAGTGACAAATCATACCAGTTCTTAAAGACTATTATCCTACCAACATAACAAAAAAAATCATTCAATTATCGATAATAGTTTGCGAGTAATGATAATTTACTTCTGATCAAATTTACAAAAATCACATTTTTTAAAAAATGACATAAAATATTTGACTTCAACAGCATGCCACATACATAATTGACAATATTTTTATTTAATTTTTTGGCTACCTTAGTTTCAATATGTTTACTATTGAATGGCATTAAAATTTTTGAAATCGGAGTTAACAAAAAGTTGGACTTTTGGCCGATGAAATTGAGATCTGAGCCACTGTGCGTCTGCCACTTCGGACATACTCTTCGAAGAATTGTCATAGCCAATTACAGAATTGTCAGAATAATATGACCGAGATTTGGTTTCACCATAATGAATGTCTGTCTGATGAGCTCATGAACCTTTTGCAATAGGTGCTATTATTTAAACTCAATTTTAGAAAAAAGGCACTTGTGCTTTAAGCCCCTCAAATGCATATTTTCTTATATTTCACACATTTGGAAACATAAACAAATTTCAACAACTTTTAAACAAAGTTAAATTACGAAAATATAATATTTTGATTACCGACAAATAACACTTCAAAATTTAAATTTTCCATGTATAATGCAAGGGAGCATAATTTAATCGTCTGAGAAAGTAATTATAAATTATCAATTCGACGACTCCATACTAAATTATATTAAATATTTTTAAATTCTATTTTTTAAGCTTAAATACTGTTTAAATTTGGTTCTGATCGGTAAATCAAATCAAAAGATATAAGCAATAATGTACTTAGCATGCACATGCAGATTAAAAAACAAGTAAGAAAGTATGGTCGGTCAAGCCCGACCAGATAATACCCTACACTAAGTAAATGAGCAAAAACATTTTTCTTTCAAAATTTCAATAATTTATGTTCGTGAGCGATTTTCGGAAGTGGGCCTTATATGGGAGCTATGACAAATTATGGACCGATCACCACGAAATTTGGTCACGTGATTAATGTTTATATGAAAGTTATTTATGTTGAATTTTATGTGTATACCAACATTTGTAGGAGATTTATGCTCGTTGAAGTGATTATCGGAAGCAGGCCTTATATGGGAGCTATGACTAATTATGGACCGATCATAATAAAATTTGGTGACATGAATTCCCTATATATAAAACTTATTTGGACAAAAACTTGTGTAGATACCTATATAAATTAAACATTTGTGACTGATAAAATCCACTTTCGGGAGGACATTTGTATGGGGGCTAGGTCAAATAATGGACCGATTTCAGCCAGTTTCAATAGGGATCGTCCTTGGGCTGAAAAACTGATATGTACCAAATTTTATCGAAATATCTTTAAAATTGCGACCTGTACTCTGCGCACAAGCTTTACATGGACAGCCAGCCAACCAGCCAGCCAGCCAGACGGACGGACGGACGGACGGACGGACATCGTTTAATCGACTCAGAAAGTGATTCTGAGGCGATCGGTATACTTTAAGGTGGTTGATAGACTAATATTTTTGGGCGTTACAAACATCTGCACAAATCCATTATACCCTCCCCACTATGGTGGTGTAGGGTATAAAAACATCCATATGGAAGTTTTAGAATTGTTTTGAAAACCAAGTTGACATAGAATTGTAAGAACGAGGCTTTTTTTAAATCGCGTTTTCTTCTACTTAACATTGGCAGTGTTCTATTGTTCGTGTCTCTATGTGTAGTAGGGTATTCAATCGATTAACCGTTAATCGGTTAACCGATTAATTTTGGTCGGTTAACTGTTCGAATAATTTAAAATTGCCGATTTTCAAATAACAAATAAACCGATTAATTTGTGTGGATTAACCGATTAACCGAAATTTATATATTTTTTTGCACTTTATATAGAAAAATAGTTTTAAGCACACACATTTCATTTCTTAACTCACACAGATCATATCTGTAATAATATGAAACAAATAACAGTTCTCAAAAAAGTAATATCGAACCTTTGAAAAGTGGTTTTCAGAGTGAAAGAAAAAATACAATCTTCAATAGGCAACAAGAATGATATATATTTGTCCCTCTTTTTAAACCACAACCATTTTGACATTTTCATAGCACAAAAATTGAAAGTAAGGAATTTGTAAATGAACCTTTTTCTAGAATGTACTATGATTAACTTTGACCTAATGAGTCGGAGGACGACTCATTAGGTCAAAAAGGACTCCAATACACAGTGGATAATATAAGGTGTATGCATCTCATAATTGATTTTTGCAAATGTTTGAAATTAACCACAAAACAAATTCTATCGTAAAGCTAAGATGTCAAGTAGTAATTATTTGCAGAAATTATAGTTATTACTAGCTAAAACCCGGTGTGCTTCGCTACCCGTATCGTAATGAAATAAAAAGTTTAGAGTTAAACAAATATATTTATTAAGTTATTAAAATCTACAGTTTTCCTTTTAAATTAATTCTTATTATATTATCTTATGATTTACAATATACTTATTTAATTTATCTAAAATTAGTTTCTATTTTAATAAGTAGTACATTATTTGTTTCTTATTTATAACCTTAATGTTAAATATAGAAGTTTATAGAAACACATTTTTTATTTATTGTTTGATATATACATTATTTTTATTAATTACTAGCTTGACCCGGTGCGCTTCGCTACCCCTGTCGATGTAAAAATCGGTTCAGCCGCTTAGTAATTATTGTTTTTATCCCTTTCTGGTCCAAGTATTGAAAAAATTTATAGCCTATTGACGCTTCCAAGTAAGGATCTATCTACGTTCCAAATTTCAATAAAATCGGTTCAGCCGTTTAGGCGTGATGCTCAAACAAACAAATAAACAAACAAACAAACAAACAAACAAACAAACAAACTTACAAAGACATTTATATATTTATATAGATATATAGATATAGATTTTTTATTCTAATGCCTTAGGATATACAATATTTTTGGTTTTTCCTTCTGATGCATATAAGTCTGTGGGTTTTCCCACTCGCGAACATGCAACATAAAGCTGTCCATGTGAAAAACATGGATTTTCTAGATTTAGTCCACAAACTTGGAAAGACTGACCTTGAGCTTTATTAATTGTCATTGCAAATGCTAGGCGAATAGGAAACTGCAATCGCTTAAAATCAAATGGCATTTCCGAAGTTATCATCGGAATACGTGGCAGCAATACATCTGATCCATTGTATTTTCCAGTTATAATGGTCGCCTCGATGTAAAATAATAGGAGCACCAATTTTCAACTGCAAGTCATGTGGTGGAAAGCCCGGTAAATCTAACGAATTTAAAAATTCGATTGGATAATTGACGACATCCTCAATATTTGTAACAGTGTCGATTGATTTATAAATTTTTAGATTACCATCGATGGTATTCAGAATGTTGCTGTTGATGGAGTTAACGTCTATATTTTTGGCTGCCAGTAACGCGCGTTCACATAACCATTGCTTGTTTTTAAAATTTTTTCCGATATTGGGGAAAACGCAATTTATTAACTCTTCTATAGATTGCGTCATCCTGCAGAAGTCATTGAACTGCTCACACAAAATGTAGAATCTACATATTTTCCTAAATAAGCAATAAATAATATTTACTTCGTACAGGAAATATGGTAATAAAAGATTCTACCTCATGTAATTTCGAAGATTAGTATTTATATATACTTTCACAGGTATACTAATTTTAACTTAACATTATTGATTGATCATGATTTTTCTCCACGTATAAAATACAAATAAGCACAGAATCATACAAACAAACACACATTCACTTTTATATATAGATAAGGGTTTCAAATGTATACAAATTTTAACATTTACTTAATATTGTTGGTATTCAGCGCATTTCTTTCCTAAATATTAATATTGATAGATGATATAGCTTTCCCTATTTATAATTTGTCATCATATGTATGGGAGGTGCCACGCCCACTATTGATAGTCCGCCCATTCTTGTTATAAATATTAATATTGATGGTAGAATAACCGTACCATATATCTTATTGTTGCCCATATATAAATTTTTTTAATTATCATCATATGGGAGGTGCCACGTCCTCTGAGGCTACTACTCCCATTTTTGCCGCAAATATTTAAACAAACAGTGGAATTGCTCATGCAAAATTTGAGAACAATAGCTATTATAGTTTCCTAAATATTTGATTTTTAAAATTATCTTTGTATGGGAGGTACCACGCCCACTTAAAATTTCAAAACAAAAAGTAGCCTATAGCTCCTTCCAGACATACATAAATATACTGTAAAAATTTCAAGCAAATCGGTTCAGCCGTTTAGCCGTCTATAGATCCCAAACTAATAATAATAAACATACATACATACATACAGACACACATTCACTTTTATATAGATAGATGTCAACAGAAGTATTCGAAAATGGCGACAGAACACATTACTTTCTACTTTAAAGATTTGGGGAGCTAAAATTATACCATATTCAAGGGCGTAGTTTTAATATTTATAATTATTTGTTTTAGGATTGTTTTACCTTGTTGGAAAGGGTATCTTGTCCAGATTCTATTTTCGTTATGAGTTTTGTATATATTGTTAGTGTGGGAGAACAATCGAATTCCACTTTATAAAAATATACTTTGTTATATTTATTTTAATAAAATCAAATTGTTTTTGAATTTTGAGTTTATAAATATTTTGTATGAAAAATATTTTGTTCATTGTCTTAAATCTTTGTTTAAAACGTATATTTATTGAACAAAGATTTAAGACAATGAACAAAATATTTTTCATACAAAATATTTATAAACTCAAAATTCAAAAACAATTTGATTTTATTAAAATAAATATAACAAAGTATATTTTTATAAAGTGGAATTCGATTGTTCTCCCACACCCTTCCTCAATTGGATTCCACTCGTAATAGAGATCGCAATTTCGTAAATTGGGGTTTCGACAGCGGCTTTGTCATAACATCAGCTAACATCTCTTTTGAGGGACAGTATACGCATCTGATATCACCTTTATCGATATGATCCTGTACGAAATGAACCTTGGTATCAAAGGAACTCAGCTTTTGTTCTTTTATCATATGTAAGCAGCTTTGGTTATCTTCATATATTACGATTGGAAAGTTTTGTGGTATGTGCATGTCTTCTAAGAGCTGTTTTATCCAAATCGCTTCTTTGCACGTTTCGGATAACGCAATAAATTCAGCTTCTGTTGACGACAGGGCGACAAGTGTTTGCTTTCTACATGACCAACTTATTGTACCGCCATTAATCTGAAAAACATAACCAGAGTTAGATTTCCTATCTACCCTATCTTCTGCCCAATTCGAGTCTGCATATCCTATTAATATGTTTGGATTGACATTTTCACAACTCATTCTTAAAAAATATTTTTCAGTACCCTTCAAATACTTAAGTACTCTCTTCAACTCCGACCAATCTTCTTGAGTAGGGCAACTAACTTTACGAGCAAGTATTGAAACACTCGCAGCAATATCGGGTCTTGAAAAAACACTTAAGTACAATAGTGATCCAATCAGTCTTTGATACTGTTCGTTATTTAACATATTCTCAGATTCAGTTTTACCATATCCAGGGTCTAGTGGGTATTGAGAAATTTTTGAATCTTCTAACCCAAATTCTTTAACAAGATTTTTGATATATGTTGACTGACGAATGCAATAATTTAAATTTTCATTTTGAAATATTTCAATTCCCAAATAATGATTTGCCTTTCCAAGACAATTTATTTCAAAATTTTGGGACAATAATTTTTCTACACGAACTATACTTGTATCCTTTTGACTGGCAACCAAAATATCATCAACGTAAACCAAAATATAGTGGGAGAACAATCGAATTCCACTTTATAAAAATATACTTTGTTATATTTATTTTAATCAAATCAAATTGTTTTTGAATTTTGAGTTTATAAATATTTTGTATGAAAAATATTTTGTTCATTGTCTTAAATCTTTGTTCAATAAATATACGTTTTAAACTTTTATAAATAATTGCGGACCTCTAATAGTTAGCAGACTTGTAATTTATTCATGTAAAATATATAATGTTTTTTGGCTTACCTACGCAACTTTGACTAGGATTTTAACTTTTGGCGCCGTTTGCCGCCGATCTAGTTTTAACGTAGGATTAAAGTTTAACTTATTATCTTAAAGTTATATTAAAACTAGCTGCCTTTTCGTGCCTATAAACAAAAAACTATAAAAAAATGTTAGACTATTTTTAATTTATTCGAACTTTTTTCAAAAAAGTTTAATAACTTTTGCAAATATAAACCGATTTTAACAAGTAATGTCTCGTTTTTTCGCTATATTCTTGTCTTTAAAACAATGTGCACAAAAAGCATGTTTTTATAGAAAAAAATTAAAAAATAGCTATTGTTGAATTTGAAAAATTACAAACAAATAAAGAAAATGCCAAACTTTTTATAAAAACTTAAATAATTTCTTGAAATATACATTTTTACATTTTATGAAAGATTAATTCCTTGCCTCTCCATAATTGTTTAAAATATTTAAATCGAGGTACAAAAGTAAAACGGTTTTAAACTTTAAACTTCGAAAGCATTTTTTTAAAGTATCATATATTTGCTACTAAATACTGTAGCTGAACATGTTTTTCAAAAAAATGCAACTTTTGGGGTTTGTAAATATTGGGGCTTCAAAGTCTAAGGTTGTATTTTTCCAGAAAAAAAAAAACTAAGCTAAACGGCTGTTAACAAATGTCAGTTGTTAATACTATTAAAACTAATGAAAAAGTACAAAAAAAACCTCTTTTACTTGTCTTAACATATTACTTTTATACAAAAGCTAATAAAAATTAAAAATGTATTTTTGACCGTTCATTACTTTTTTTATTATGATTCGATTTTTAAGATTAAAAAAACAAATTAAAGCTTAAAGTCCCACCTATTCAACAAAAAAAATCTTACAAAAATCCTCAACCATTCAAAAGTTATAGATTTTTGATCCGAAAATGACCAAAATTTTCCACTCTGCAATGTAATAATTGAGAATTTTATATGAGAAATTGGATATTCTTTACTTTTGATTTTTCAAGTTTTATTAAATCTAATGAAGAAATCGTTTAAATGGAAAACATTTCAATTATATTCTTATTTCAGAAGATCTCACTAAAATCCTAAAGAAACTCACATGTGTATAAAAAAGGATCTCAGATACCATATATTTTTTTTTTTGCTATTACTTTTTTTGTTGAATTGTTATGATTTCTTTGTTTTTTATGATTTTGTTGTTTTTATTTATAAAATGCTTAAATAAGTATACAAAATTTGTGGTTCCATTTTCAATTTAAAATTAAAATAAATATTATTCGGTTAATCGAATAATTTAAAATTAACCGATTATTAACCGATTAAATCTAAACCCCGATTAATTATTTGCTCGATTAACCGATTAATCCAGAAACCCGATTAAATGAATACCCTAATAGCTAGCATGTTATTCCACAGATTAGAAAAAGAATAGTGTGAGTCTAAGTTTACATACAATGTTTCAGTTTCGATATTCTATAACGGAAGAAAATCATGAAAGTCTCATATACACTCTGTCAAACCTTGCTAATGTTGTATTGTTACTTTATATTTAAAAAACAATTTTACTAAATTAATAACAACATAACAACTATCAATTAATTTTATGAACTCTCTTCGAAATATCGACTTAACACTGGTTTGTTTTAACACTAGTATGTTTTGTCTCCTGAAAAATTCACTTTTTTGACTTAGTATACTTAAATTTGGAGACGCCGAAAAAGAGTCATAAATAAATGTTTAAGCATAAATCAAAATTCATTGAAGAAAACTAAACAAAAAAATGTAAAATTGTTAATGCTTAATAAATATTTGATTTTCAAATCTTTAATAAAAAAATATTTACTCATTATAGATAATCTTTTCAAGTCTCTTTTTTAATGTGTTTATAAGACGCAATCAATTTGTTTGTTTGACTTCAAATGGATTTGTGTCTTTATTAAGAAATATTTATTCAATTATTTCTGAAGTTCAAAATAAATAAAATTGAAATTACAAAAATCGTTTTTTTTTCAAAAGAAAACATCATCTGTAAACAGAAAGACAGATGAGCAATCATCAAAACATCACAGCGATTTATAAAAAACATTCATACACTCACTTCACATCACATCGTTTCATTTCACTGCAGACATAATAAAAATAGACCTAAGAAAATATTTTGATTGCAAGGCAGACTCCCACTCAGTGATGGTGGGAAAAAAGTTTAATTACAATCATTAAATACACGCCAATACACACACACACACACACACACTCACATACCCATGCACACTTGTACACAATCACACTTCTCCACACACATGCAGTCTAGAAGTGACATTCAGTGACTAATGAAAGTGAACATGAAATAACGACAACAGAGTTGTAGCTACAACCAACAACAACAATATTAACGATACCAACAACAACAGCAACAATGATAATAATGGCAATGACAATCATTGGATAAGAAGGAGGAAATGTAAACAACTTAACGGATTTCTTATTGAAAACCAAAAGTTCATAAGTATAGATACATCTACAATGTATGATAGCAATTTGAAAAGTCTTATAGAAATTGAAAGGGATGCAATCGTTGGATCGTGGATGAATCAGTGATCTTTCACGACACGTTACACACTTATTAACACTGGAAATAGTTGAGTTCTACCTTGAGGAACAATACCCAAGATGGAAGGGACTTTCGATCTAGGAAAAACAATCGACGGAGAATATTCAATATTCAACCTATTAGAAAGCAATGCGTACGTACAGAAATGAGGAGTCACTAACCAGCCTATAAATAAATTTAACCTTTTTCCTGTTTATAAATCTATAAAGTTGACTCGTCACAGTAAAAAGAGCGTTGTTCAGAGAAATTGTAAGGAATTTGATGTCAAAGAGTATCAACAACGCTTAATAAAACTTTATCGAGATTATGAATTTCCTAATTTGTAAAGCCCTTTTCGTGCTGGCCTCCTTAATACATACGTACTATTTGTGTTTTGATATGTGTATAAATACATGTGTGTGAATGTGTTATGAACTCGCTTTATCAGCAACAGCATAAAATACAATGAGTTTTCTTCGCAGAATGTTTTCACACACATAGCAAAAGTACCGTGCGAATTTATTTAACTCACACCATTTATCCAACTACACATATTTACGCTACCATAGATACAGTCACACACACACACACAGATACATACACTAACAGACATCCGCACAGTGTCTAAGTGAAGTTAACGAGTAGACACTTGTGTTGCAGAGTCTTGTTATAATCAATGTAGCAAAAACTTAATTGCAAGGGCGGGTGTCGACTGCAACAACCGCAAAACATTACACGAGACAAAGTATTGTTGATTTTTATTTCTAGTATTATATTTACGCTAAAGTTAAGGTGACCTTATACATACACATATAAGTAGTAAGATAAAGGCAAAATATTTGATTTATTACGATATGGAATATCGATAATCATCTATCTCCCCAATCTCATTCAGCTTCTCCATTCAAATATATTGAGCACATTATTACTATTAATTGCTGTTAACTGGAATTTAATTTACCCCTTAATATTTGTATCCTGTTCTTAAATGTCAACATTTTCTAAAATTCCTTGTCTCAGGATGGAGTATACAGAAATTGTATTACAAATATGTATGTCTTGTCTTATGTTCCAAAGATCTTACAAAAACAGATCCCAAAATTCTCAAATGACTTCTCACATGCCTGGGATAGTAGCTTTATCTCTCTATCTCCATCTATCAGCAACTCCTGCACTAATAGAAATGCTTAGTATTGCGCCGAAGTCTGAATTTTCAAAAGATAAAATAGAATGAATCAAGTGACATTCATATACCCTGAGGTTTCACTGAAATTCCCCTGGACCCAAATTGATCCAAGGGCTGATTTTAATATTTGGAACGTGGATTTGAAGCCGCAAGTGAAGTTTAAATATCACAACAAATATTCCCAACTAATCCACAACATCCTTAATTTCTAGCTGAAATCTCTAACAGTCCTTGAATACATTTAATTTGTGCCTTTGTGTTACTTGCAAATAAATAGAGAGATATAGAAAAAAACAAATAACGGAGCTAAATTCGGCTGTGCCAAATCTTATATACCCTTCAACAAAGTATACTTATTTACGTACATTACCT
This sequence comes from Calliphora vomitoria, assembly GCA_942486065.2. Lineage (NCBI taxonomy): Eukaryota > Metazoa > Arthropoda > Insecta > Diptera > Calliphoridae > Calliphora > Calliphora vomitoria. The sequence continues at coordinate 44,756,957 of OW818030.2, read as the reverse complement.
TTACCCAAGCAAAACTCTTCATATAGCAATAACAACAAGAAAAAATCATAATATCATATCAGATGCAATTGCAAAACATCCGATAATCATATTCACACGTTGAGTGCTCACTGATAACAAACCAAATAAATACAACAATTATTTTGCACAATTGTATGTTGAAAAAATAACAACAAACAACAACAAAAATGAAAATAAACGAAACGCACTCAAGTACATACAAATTATGTTTGATTTATAATTCTTATTAATTTCATCTCATTCCACATTGCAGAATGTTGTTGGGTGTGTGTGGTGTTTACGTATGATAGAGTTGCTCATATGAGAACCCATTATAAACAACTCTCTCTTTATATACCCTTGCCACTCATGGTGAAGTGTATAAAAATAAAATTCGCAAAGCAATGAAACCAAAACACATCCAAACATACGTTTTGTTGCTTTTTTGTCTTTTTTCGATGACATTTTAAGAGATTGTCTCGGATTTTTGCTCATATCTTCGTTATTTATGGACGGATTTCGCTGATATTATACAGTAAACATCTCGAAAGCATGTCTGACAGAATTATTGAAGATTTGGATCCCGAATATATCTGGGATCTTCAGAAAATTGATTTCAACAGGCTATCTATAAGAATCCAAAATATATATACTTTATAGGGTCGGAAAATTATATTATGGAAATTACAAACGGAATGACAAATTTATATACCCTTCTCAGGAAGGTGAAAGGTATAAAGAAGGAAAAGAAAAATTAATTCTTTGAAAATATAGATTTTGAAGGGTTATGGAAAAATTAAAATGAAAAGTTCCAGTTGGTTTACGGGTTTGGGGTCATCAAGAGGCGCAATTTAGATGTGCTGGTCACGAAACCTGTTACTATTCCATATACTTACTATTCCCTAATTCCATATAGGATAGTTTAGAAAGAAGGAGAAGGTGAAAAATATTCAAATCCTCTTTTTCATTCTGACAACTCCTGCAGAAGTCATTATAAGGCAACTAAAGTCTTCTAGCGTGAGTGCCAAATTTACAGTGCTTTGTGATCACCATGTTGCTCAGTTTTAAGCGTTGTATTCCAAGAAAATATGCTTTTAATCTTACCTAAGCCATATCATCTTTATGATTGTACAGATAATCCCTGTTGTGTCCACACATCCATGTGAGCAAGACTGTCAAATATAGTGACATCCTATTCAAATATTCCCAGCATTCCTCGATCAGACTGTCAGACTTTTTATAGCATCTTTGATGTCAGTATACATACTCGAACATACGAATATCCCTACCTGATATTAGCCGATCTTTTTGGAGTTGATATCTTACACTGAAAAATAATACACCCCTTTGGGGATCCTAAATAACATCTTTATCCCGAAATCCATACAATTTATATTTTCATACACAGAACTCGCTAAAGGACGTATTCAATGCCAGTTTACTGGCCATTAACCCTTTCAGGACCATAACGAACTATGAGCAAATATTGGTATCCAATGGGGTTTTTAGGTGTTTTTAGATTAAATGAAAGAAAAATTAAAAAGTAATTTCAAAACCTCAAACTGATTTTTTTGTAATTTTATGGGAAATATTTTTCCCTATGGACCATAAAGGTAATAAAAGTAATACTAATGGTTTTGAACAAATGGCTTTTTTGAGTAGTTTACATATCTCTTCATTTTACCGGCCTTTTCCATGTTGAGTGCTGGCAAATTGCGTTTCATTTCAATTTTTCTTTTGGCCCCTTCCTTTACAGTAGGCCTTGCTCTTAGTCTAGATGTGAAATTATTTACCATACTTCTTGATACAATTTGGCGATATTCTAAACTTGTCAATGGTGGATCTTCTACGCGTTTAGTTTCATATATTTTCTGGCAGACTATATACGAGTCGATAAGTACTATGTCCAGAATATCAAAGAATAAGCGTAAATAATATTTTATTTTTGATTTGCGGTCGACCTCACAACATACTTTTCGCTGATCCATGAGGTTACGCCCCACATGTACTTATTATACTTTGTGACCATTTGAGGAGAAGTCACGTTTATTTTTTGAGCAGACCCTGATTGGTAATTCATTACAAAATTCATTCCTAAAAACGCTTTCATTTTATTGAGTTCAATAGTGAAATATCTTCCGTGCTGCTCCGCGTACCTGACACACTCTAATCCCAGAGTGTATCACTTATTAGCATATCCAGCTTGGTAACATCCAAAAAAATCTCTCATATCGAATTCATAGAATACACGACGTACACAAAAGGGTTTTCTCCATCTGAATATAAGTTCCAATTCCAGAGCAGTATCATGACATGTATCCAAAGGTACATTACTTTAAATTTCTTGATGATTATCCTCGATTTCCACCACATCTGGATCGTTTTCAATATCCTCTTCAATGAATGTTTATCTTCTTCATCCAAAAGTAATTCATCTTCTCATCATCTAAAAAGTAATAGTGGCACTAAAAATTTCACTTGTAGAAAAAAAAAATAGAAAAAAATACTTCATGTGCAATTTCAAAACATATTTTTAACTTTTTAATTTTTGAATACCTTTTTTACACCGCCAAAATCAGAAAAAATAATAAAATAGCAGTGCAGTAAACGAAAACAGTAAAGCACTCAGCTCAAGAAAATTTTGGGATTCCCTGTCAATGTTTTGGCACTTAATTTATTCAATGCTGTCAACTTTATGGGAAAAATATTTCCCATTGTCGTCAAAGGGTTAAAACAACCAAGATTCAGTTAATATCGCCATATAGCATCTTCGTTGTAGTTGTACCAAGCGCTTCTGTTATCAGGATTGTCATTATCCTTAATTATCTCTCCGAAAGGAGAGAGGAGCAATATGAGCCCTTGTTTAGATCCCATAGAATATTACACATTTCTGAGTTATAATGGGAATATGATGACTTTATTATACAAATATTTTAGTATTTCGTATCTTAATATCTGTTGTAAAGTAAAACTTTATAAAGAAAATAATATAGTGGGATCAGAACAAATGTGATACATCTGGAAGGATAAATTCCTAAACTTATATTCAAACAGCATGAAGAAAACCTAACCTCTTAGCTTTTCAATTTTTTTTTATTAAGAACACAAACTCAAATTCAAAACCAAAGATGATTTCTGTAAGATGAGGCAATGATCGACTGAACAAACTCCTCCAGAAGCCAATGGATTCATCAACAATGGTAATACCAAAACAACAACACAATAGAAACCCAAACCAATATTTCAGTAAAAGTGGACTGGTAATGATGGTTTGTAACTCAGAACTTTAGTCTTAACATCAGATATTCAAGATGTTATCATGAAAAATATCTAATATCTTGCCATGAAAACATTACAGATGATATCAGATGAGCTCAATTCTTTAAAATCTCTCGAAAATTGGAAAAATATTCAAAAGTTACTCATCAAGTTAGTTATTTTCCAAGGTTGAAATTGAAAGGATTTTTAATATATGATCGACTGAGCAATCTTCTCTAGAAGCCAATAATACAATGGTAATCCCAAAACAACAACACATTAGAAACCCAAACCATCAATTCAGTAAAAGTTTAATGGTAATGATGGTTTGTAACTCAGAAGATTAGCAAATGACCCAACATAGTCTTAACATCAGATATTCAAGATGTTATCATGAATAAATTTCTAAAATCTATCCATGAAAACATTACAGATGTTATCTGCAAGCTATCGAGCCTTCATAATCTCTTGAAAATTTGAAAAATATTCAAAAATTACTCATCAGGCTAGTTATTTTCCAAGGTTGAAATTGAAAGGATTTTTAATATCAATAAAAATGTGTCTTTTTGTGCGAAAATGCTTTGGTAATGAATTTGTTGTAATTGGAAATCTATATACATGGAATCATTTCCCAAATAAATATATCACAGGAATTTATGAAAAAATATTCCCGGGAAACTTTTTCCAAATAGGAACCCTAATTGGAAATTTTTCGGCTGGCGAGCATATATACCCATATAATCATGTTATTTCTCACTGATCAGCAATCCGCTACTAGTTTTATGAAAACAAACGATCATTCCCGTATAAATTTTGTCCAATTCAATTTCTGACAAAGCTTATCAAACTTGACATGGCAGAAAAAGTAGTAACAGAGAACTAAAGTGGTAAGTTCCAGAACAATTAACAGAATCAACGAAAGCGTCAAACTGAAATGCACTTAGGCACGTCATTAACTTCTAACATTATCAATATTCAAAAGATCAGTTTTTTTTAGACATTGACTCATCACCAACTGTCGGAATTGTGCGTGAGGATCCCTTTGTATTAAGACAAGTATATTACTTTCCACCATCTGCCACTAAAGTTTCTAACACCTAATGATCAAGCCAGATATTGGAATTTCTGTAGGTATTCAAGTTCTATTCTGGGACTTGGTCTTTTCGTTTGGCATGGTAGTATAGAATTTTATCACCCTTTCAATTATTAATTCAGTATGATATTCCACTTCCTCTTTCAATGGATCATAAAATCCTTTATGTACAAATCAGATGTATTGAAATAAAGGCTTCAGGCTATGTATTTCTTCCCTACTAAACCCACATTCGACTATCTGGTCACCTTATTATCTGCAACGATTTAGTGGTATGAATTGTTTGCTTATACAAAAATGGTTTGTGTATTTAAGAGCTTAAGGGAAGAAATAATAATCGCAATAATAACGTTGTGCAGTTGAATGTATATCCGCAGATACATTCCAGTATTTACGAGATACACGTGCTTCAACAACTTGAAAAATGATATTGAGTAGAAGCAGCAGCAGAAATAGCAAGAAAAATATCTAAAATAAAATAAATAAAAATGAAATTATGCGAAAAGAAATCATGTTGAAAAAATAAACACATACATCATCATCATCATCTTGTTTCTAGGGGGAAATCTTTGTTAATTTCTTTCGTAGAAACTCTTAAATAACACTTTAAGACACGCACATTTGATTAGAAAATCATCAACGTTAGTTAACCCGTTCAAATGTGTTGATTAATTTTCCAAACATTTCTGTGTTTTTTTTTTATATTTAAGTATTAATTAATTTTATTGGTAGTTTAAAGCAGATTTTACCGATTTAACCCTTTTTTCTTACCTAGTTTTTAATATGAACAGCAACTTAAGCTCATTAATTTTAGTTTAAACAGAAGTCATAAACACTTTTCTTAATGTTTCACCTCTTTTAGAGTTTTATTTTTTTTCTATAAAAACAGTCTTTTGCAGCCTTCTTAAGAATAGCATGTAACACAAAATAAAAGTAAATAAGAGAGAGAGAAAAAAAACGTAAAAGATTTAAAGACACAAAAAAGGTCTATAACAAGATTTATGAACCTAATCAGTATTTGAAATCGCTTCATTACACCATCAACTCTATTTATTTTGTGTGGAGTGGAAAAAAGTTGAAATAATCTTATTTTTAAGATTAGAAGGCAGTTGTTAAAAATAGTTCAATCAATAAAATGTTTAAATCACTTACAAATGTTTGTGGAAATTCGTCTTTAGTACTCCAAGGATATTAACTTTTGGTGTGATAAATAATATCATATTTATATTTAGTAAGAGTTTTGATTTTATTGGAGTTGTACCTTCGCCTTTTCTTGTACTCGAGCGAAAAGCACCAAAATAGTCTTTGAAGCACCTGCCCATTTTACTATCTTGTCCAGAACATAAAAATCGTATGATTTCATAATATTTATGCCATCCATGATTAAAGATGATTTAGCATGATCCTTCGCAGCGTTATGTTTTAATATACAACATTACAATTTAGAGATTGTGGCAATATCCCTGTCGTATTATACCTCACATCTCCAACAGACTTGTCCCGTAATTTCAAATTCAAAATACTAAATAAATAGTATAACTTGCGATACCCCTGAATTAATATTGAACTTTTTTGATGAGATCCCATCTACAAAGTAATTACCGTCACCAAAAGCAAATAGTTATGATAGAGTTTCCAATGAAAATGGCGGAATAAATCGTTGAAATTACTTTTGCTGAATCTGCTCCATAATGCAGAAATTGTACATGCACTAGCAACCATAAATCTGAACCTGTTACTTCAAGTTGGGACCGCAGTAGGACACTCTGAAATAAGACAAAAACAATTGTGAAAATTTGTAGGTTTAATATCACCTTTTTATGGAGGATATAATTCATAACAGCACTTTTTGGGAGTGTGACATGCTTTCGATGGGAGATAAGAGGTTTAAGCAAAACTTTCGAATCAACAGGAAGGCTTTCCAAAAAGTGTGTGAAAATGTTAAAGATATGGAGAGGATGGACACCAATATGAGGCTTTGTATTCCACTCGATAAGAGAGTGGCAATAGCATTGTTCGTATTGGGATCGGCAGTGGAATATCGGACTATTGCTAGTTTATTCGGTGTGGGACGCAGTACCGTTGGTGAAATTGTTATAGATTTTTGCCACGCGATATGTAATAATCTAGCTCACTATATTAATTCGTATCCTCCAAATTCCCAAGAAATGAAACACATTATTGATGGATTCGAACACCTCGGGTTTCCGCAATGCTTTGGAGCTGTAGATGGATGTCATATAGAAATTCTTTTTATTTTTCTTTTTCAAAAGTAAACAATTTCCCAACTTCTGATTGATTGTCGACAGACTTGCCATATTGAAATAGCTAAATTCAGTATAAATTCAGTTTGATTATGAGCATTTACGTCGAAGTTAATGCGCATTGGGATAATTCACAAGTTAATTTGAATTAAGGCTACTAATGCAAATTAACGCCGTCGTCTGTCTACGATATTACGGAGCTTCTATGTATTTGAATGGATTGTTCTGAATGAGTTCTTTATTCAATGATTTTTGATATTTTCACTTTCGGACTTTTATTGCTGTGTTTAACCAATATTATCACGTTTGGATCAAAATTCAAGAAGCAATTAAACAAAATTTAGTTATTTCCTTGATTCTATTTTAAATAAGTTTTGAAAGTCTCATATTTGCTGATTCGTGATTTCATTAAAGAGTCATTTCATCAAATTTTAATAATCAGGAATGATCATGTTGGAGATATACGATAAAATTCTATGTCAATACCATCATCACAAATCCATAATATTCTCTATGAAAGTATTTTAGCTACACAATATTGTACCGCAGAAAAAGATCTAGAAGTCGTTGCAACATCACGGGTTAAAATAATATGTTATTAAAGAAACTAACATGGTTCTGCTTTTACACGTTCTGTTTACCAATGTCCGTTTTTTAGTTTGTCAAATTTGAAAAATTTTTCCCGAAGAGCGAGTCAGTCACATAGAAAGTCACCGCTTTCCTCCTCTTCTTCGTCCAGACAACATCTGCAATAGCTGTTACGAGGGTAATGCATACATTTTGACACATTCCAAGGAATAAATCTATAAAGAAATCGAATTAAGTTCCTACCAAGAACCAAGGAAGTCTTGTTAATTTCGAGTACCCTAGTATTTTGGATATTTTCTTTTCAAATGTTATTCGTAGTCCACCACAGTTCAGTCTATTTTAACTCCCATTCATCCTTCATATTCGAAACCGCAACAAAGGATAGATCCTACCAAAAATCTGTTCATTTCAAAGGCCAAATGGTAATCATAGACCACCACAGTTCAGTCTGTTTTAACTTCCATTAATCAATCATATTCGAGACCTCAAACAAGGAGATATTAATGCCCCTTTTCGCCACAGTTTCTTCCAACGACGACCCTGTTCGTTTTGCATTCGTCAGGAATTAAATTTCCTCGGATTCCCATGCTCACTCCAAAATATATTATACAAACTGGGCTAGAAAATACAATTGAGAAAACATTTCAATCTCTTATTATATTAGAGTTGAGAGGTTTGATCATAACAAAACTTCTGAAGAACAAGTAGGAGAGCTATATTCGGCTCTGCCGAATCTTATATACCCTTCACCAAATTATACTTTAAAATAAAATTAAAAAAAAATTTTTTTTTTGATTTTTTTTTTTAAATTTTTTTTTAATTTATAAGTGAAAAAAATGTATGACAAAAAAAAGTTTTTTGGGAAAAAAAAATTCGGGTTAAAAAATATTTTTCCCAATTTTGACCCATTGTAGGCCTAACTTACTATAGCCTTATATACATCATTGCAATGGACTTTGAAATATCTATCATTAGATATCCATATTGTGTATATTTATGATTTAGTAAGACCAAAAATAGAGGTTGTCTCGGATTTTTGTTCATATCACCGTTATTTATGGATGGATTTTGCTGATTTTAAATAGGAAACTTCTCGAAAGCATGTCTGACAGAATTATTGAAGATTGGGATCCCGAAGATATCTGGGGTCTTAATAAAGTTGATTTCAACAGACAGACAGACGGACAAGGCTTAATAGACTCCGCTATCTATAAGGATCCAGAATATATATACTTTATAGGTTCGCAAAATTAAATTGTGGAAATTACAAACGGAATGACAAACTTATTTATACCCTTCTCACGAAGGTGAAGGGTATAAAAACATTGTGTGTATCGGACAATCTGAGAGAATCTAAAAGAATAAGTTTATCGGGGAAATTTTCCGAGATTGTCAGTCTTTGAACAGTCAGTATAGACTGAGATGGCGCCTTCCTGGAGGGCAAAATTTGTAGCCTAGTAATCACGTGTAGGTACTTTGATTTTAAAGACTGTATGCAGCAGACACAATTTGTCTACTGCTCCAAAAATTAATGCTGGATGAGCTAAATGAGTTTGTAGTTGTTAAAATACTAAAGAAGGCTAAATTGTCGAAATGTAAGAACTAGATTTGGATTACACTTCCTTCTGAGCATGATGAATAAAGTAATAAAATAAAGTGACAGGCAAACTCTTTCGAAGAGCACCAAACACTTGTATCAGAAAAGCAGCTCGTAAAGTTAAATGCTCTGATTCTTTTGTGCGCAGAGCCAAAGTTAATGCTGGGTTAAAGTGTTATAAAGTTCATAAAGTTCCAGATCGCAATGACGTTTTTTGTGTGCCATTTGCAGTTGAGGCAAAATTAGTCAATCATTTGTAACATCAGGCACGGTAAACACAGAAATATATATTACGAAGTGTCTACAAAAACGGTTTTTACCTTTCCTAAAACAGCACAAAGTGCCTTCATATTTCTGGACCGATTTAGCATTATGCCACTATGAAAAAAACAATAATGTCAATTTTGTACCACGGGAGGCAAATCTACCCAACTGTCCACAACTTCGGTCTGTGGAAAAGTATTGGGCTATTGTAAAAAAATAATTAAAGAACACAGGAAAGGTATGCCAGGACATGTATGATTTTAAGCGTAAGGTGGACCACGTCCTAAAAAATGTAACGAAAGCAACAATAAAATCTTTAATGGAAAGATTTCCAGAAAAGTTGATAAATTTATAAACTATTCAGAGATTCAGTACTCTCCTATGCATTGATGTTGTGATGAAGAATGTAAGAGTTCAAGCAGAATTCAGTGAGATACTTATATACAAACGCTTAGATGACTTGCCCTGGCAGTGATGTTAACTTTTTTGTTTCGATTTCCGTACAGCCCTAAAAAAATTACCGTTTTTTGAGTAAAATTACCGTATACAAAGTCTTGTACAAAAATAATAATATTTTCTTACAATTTTGTGAAAATGAGCGAATTCACTTAATTGTGAATAAATTCGAAAAGCATCCCTCGATTTTTATGATCGATATCTCATTTTATTCCTAATATATGTGGCTTTGCGATAAAGCTATAAATCTGAACAACTTCTGTCGTTTTCGATTTTTCATGATTTTTTTAAAACAAAAAAATTGGTATTTTCACCTAAAAAATATATTTTTTGCTTCAATTTGTTATTATAACTCCGAAACTACTGAGCCGATTGAAACGCAATATATATATGAAAATTTGTACATAGCATAGGAAAAATGTTTTCAAAATACAATCAATCGTAAGAAGAACATTAACTATTCAATTGTTTGTATATCAAACAAAAAACTAAAATGTTGTGAAAATGAGAGAATTCACTTAATTCCGAATAAATTCGAAAAGAATCCATAGATTTTTATGATCGATATATCATTTTGTTTCTATTAAATGTGGCTTTGCGATAAATCCATAAACTAGACCAATTTCTGTCGTTTTCAATTTTTCATGATTTTTTTAAAACAAAAAAATTTATATTTTAACGTAAAAATTATATTTTTTGCTTAAATATTATAACTCCGAAGCTATTGATGCGATTAAAACGCAATATATAAGAAGATTAAAGGTTATGTAAATCTCAACTTTTCAAAGTTTATTTTAATAACAATGGACTGAGACTGACCCTTTTTGCGATATCATTAATTATATGGAGAAACGTCTAACAACATTTATAATTTTACTTAAACATCAACTTCAGTGGTTAGTAAAGCCTTTTTTTGCTGTTGACCTGTGTTATGTGTAGACACTATATGAAAATATGACTTTTGGGGTAGAATGCTTAAAAATTTAAACTCTTTCAAACCGTTCGGAGGTCTAAATTACCGTACAATACGGTAATTACCGTACGGTTAACACCACTGTGCCCTGCGCAGATGATATTTATCTCATTGATCATACACTAGTAAGCGACAGCCAGAGCAGGACTTCAGATAAGTGGTAGAATGCACGAAGACGTAAAAAGCTTTTGTTATCTAGGCAGCATCATCCACAACAGATTGGACAAGTGATAGTGCCGTGTGTTTACATGGTCATGCTTCAATATGCCTGAATCTCTGAGTCTTGAAAGCCGACAATTGATGTAGATATTATTATATCAAATTTCGTCTATAGACAGCCTAAACAGTAATACCAAGATAGGCTATTCAATCTAGCATCTTGAACAGAATAGAGAGCACCATAGCTTGGAATAGGATCACTGGCTTCATTCTATATATAAGATTGCTTAATATTTGTTTCGAATTTTTTTTAAAGAATTCACTCTCTAAAAGACTGACAATAATTTTAAGGTAAAACAAAGTTAAGGTTTGAATCAAAACAATAATTTACCTTTTCTTTAGTTTATTTCTTTTTTTTTCTAAATGTTGTGTGTATTTTGTTTTTAATTGATTGTGTACGTGATTATCGGTACACATCTAATAAAACAACAGCAAAAACAATAACGAACTCACGAGTGACTCCAACAATGAACATGAGTGTATGAATACATTCTTGTATTTTTTATTTTATTTTTTTGTTCGCCGATTCTGGTGCCCTCAACAGCCAGTAATAATTCTTAAACAGTTTATGTCTTTAGCAAGAGACCAACAAAGAACGACACCAGTATCTGAACAACAAAATTGAACACAGTCAAAGTCACACAGATAAAAATCATTTTTACCTTTATTTTTGTCTTCCTTTCGATTACGATACTTTAGTGTGGTGTGGTTGCATGCTGTGATACTGTATCTTTTGTTGCTGTATTTCTTTCGTTTTAGTTAGATGATGATCCCTCCCTTCTGGTCTCATCATATCGATCATGATAATTAAGTATTGTTGTATTTGTTTAGTGAATGAATGGTGAATGTACCTTCTTTATGTCGTGTGTGTTTCTTTGTTTTTATTTCGTTTTAACTTTTGCCCTACACGATTTTTATCATAAACATTATTTCTTTGCCAGATAATACACATATATAGTTTGTACGAGAGTTCCCTCTCTTTTAGCTTTAGGATTTTTAAAACATCACTACCATCCCATCCCATCTCTTACCAAAACCCTAGCAGTTTATATATTTTAAGCAATTTAATTCATGAAGGTACAAGTAGTAATTTGGATTTTATGTGGTATACTCACTCGTATTTAAGGTTTATTGGTTGAGAATTTATGATTGTATCTTATTACGGATTTTAGTGTTTGTTTTTTCAAATGTGATTTTTTTTTTTTTTTTTTGAATCTTTTTGAAAAGGAGAGGAAAAAAACTTAAACAAATAATAATCAAACCCCCTTTGATTTTCAGCTGAATTTTAACATTTATTTTTTTTTTCTTCTTCTTTGTTGTAAAATTAAATTAATGTTGACAATTTTAACAAATTCCCAAGAACATTAAATGTGTTTGAACAGACACTTTGATTGTATCTCCGGCCTCCTTCGCTTTATTTACATTTACAATTAAATAAATTAGTAAAGAGTCTAAAGATTTTAAACAAACAATTAATAAAGACTCAAATTTCAAGAAATTAATTCATTTCAAGAGATTTAGTTACTGATTTTATAAAAATTGTTTACATTGTTCGATGTAAGATTTCCAGGAATTTCGTAAATTAGTTATTTCTGGTGGTTTTATTTTATTTGAACCTCATTTGTGGATAATTTGGGTCAAATAAATACATAGTAAAATGGTATTGTTACTCAGAAAATATTGTAGGTTCAGATTACGCAATATGTTTATGGACATTGTATGATGATCATTAATTTTGAATCCACGGAAACCTCACAAGCCTATTTATTTTTATTGTTTTTTTTAACACGAATATTAACCAAAACACAAGCTAAGTGTTTTATTACGATTTTCTTGGGATTGTCCGGCTTTTACCCACTGAGTCCCTCCTCGTAATTCCCGTATTTTATATTTTTCATATCTAGCACTTACTTAACTCCAAGCTATTGTAGAATAGTTGATTTTTAACAAACATCATTTTATAACATTAAGTAATTAATTACACTATGCAACAAATGAAGACTGTTAGAAAACAAAGGGCAGTAAAACCCTATACTCAGTTTGTCCATTTTGGTGACCCATTTTTTTTATGGGTCCCAAAGATTGTGAAATACAGTGGGCGCTCAAAAAATGGTGTCATCAGTTTTTGGCCAACAGCTAATTCAGACTTGGTGATTCCGCTTAACTTTATATAGCAATAATATAGCTAATAGTCCACAATTTTTGTTAAAATTTTTTCCCAAAAAATAGCATTTTCGGGCACTTTTTTTTTTAAATATTGGAAGAACAATTTTTTTCACTTCTTTTATAATAACTTCCTGGGACTCCTAATATTTCACTAACAATAATTAGCTAAGTTGTAGCTACAGTAAAGCTGAACAACTCTTGTGATCATATCAATGCACACTGGGGCAGAAACAACATTTTTTGGAAATAAAACTGGATTTTCTAAACGGCTGGAGAATTCGAGTTTAAGTTATTAAAATGGACGCTACAAATGGTCCAGGGGTGGCGCTTTAGGGGTTCAAAGTAGGGTACCTTCGACATGTAAAATATTTAAACACGTGCCATTTTTTTGTTTCCCATCCGATTATTGAAAACATTCGACTAGGTCTTGAAAAAATTTGCTTGCGTGTTCTATTTATCTCTCATAATTTCCGAGTTATAGGTATTTCAAAATTGAACTTTTAAAATTTTGCCATACTTTGGTCCGCTTTTTTAAAAATATAGAGCTTACTTTTGAACCGAATGGACTCGAATTTCTTTTGTTAGTTAGGCAATTAAGTTACCAATAACATACAATAGATTTTAGGGAAATATCAATTATGGATCCAAAAATAAACGATTTTCAATTTATACATTCAAAAAATAGTAGATTTTTGCAGTTTTTTGGAGGGAAAAAAAAAAACTTTCTTTAAGAACATATAACAATTTTATGTTTTTCTGTAAGATATATTTACGGAGAATATTTTGGTAAAAAAAAAAACATGTCACAGTTTTCGAACATGTCGCCCCTACGCCCTCCGGAATTTGACTTATTTTTGATAAAAATTTCAAATTTAGGCCACATGTTCTAAAATCCCAAAGCTGGGATCAGAAAACGGAAAGCAACTTTGGAAAGCTTGATGTGTTCCCTATTTATCCCCAAGTATTTGTTATTTAGAATGATAAATTACAAAAAACATTGAAAATTTCATTGAGTTTTTTATTACATATTTATTGATTTTTTAAAACTAAAATTTGTATCACAATTTTAATAGGATTGCAAATATTAGGAACAATTTGATCCACATTTATTACAAACAAATTTTTACAAGATAATTTTTGGTCTTCGAAAAAAAATCAAGTCAATCTCTCAATTAGATTCAATTTTTGCCACTTTAGATGCCACTTTAAAACTCCGTTCTTCATAAATATTTCACATTTTAACAAAAAACAGAGGCTATGCCGAATCTTATATACCCTTCACCTTTGTTGTGGATGCATTAATTGCACATTTTTAGCGTATAGCATCCTAAATATAACAAGAAATCTTTTAAAAATTTTGCATTTAATTGCTGACGAACAGACTATATTGTAGAAGTTACAAACGAAATAACAATCTTATATATACCCTTCTCACGAAGGTGAAGAGTATAAAAACAACAACGCCAAACAAAACGAAACACTAAAAAAAACAAAAACAAAATACGCAAAGAAATGAAGCCAACACACATCCAAACATATGTACGTTTTGTTGCTTTTTTGTCAAAGCATGTAATAAATTGTCTTTTTTAGATGAAATTTTCAGAGGTTGTCTCGGATTTTTGCTCGTATCTCCGTTATTTATGGACGGATTTTGCTGATTTTAAATAAGAAACTTCTCGAAAGCATGTCTGACAGAATTATTGAAAATTTGGATCCCGAAAATATCTGGGGTCTTCAGAAAATTGATGTCAACAGACATACAGACGGACAGACAGACGGACATGGATTAATCGACACCGCTATCTATAAGGATCCATAATATATATACTTTATAGAGACGGAAAATTATATTGTGGAAATTATAAACGAAATGACAAATTAATATATACCCTTCTCACGAAAGTGAAGAGTATAAAAATACGCCCAAAAAACATTATAAGATGTTAATACCTATTGTTAAGCTTGCAAAAAAGGTAGTTTCATTAAATATTTATGTTGAAAATATAAAAAAATATCCAAGAAAACAATTAAATGGAATTTATGTATATATAAAGAAAAAGTCCCGCAGTTATTTTCTCAACCGATGTTAAATTTTAAAACAGCATTTATGCTGATATATCGCTTGTATTGCTCAAAAATAATGATCAATCGCCAATTGCTGGCTTATCGAAGAAGACTATTGACTTCACATAACCTCAAAGAAAATAAGTAAGAAAGTATGGTCGGTCAAGCCCGACCTAATAATACTCTACACTAAGTAAGTGAGCAAAAACATTTTTCTTTCAAAATTTCAATAATTTATATTCGTGAGTGATTTTCGGAAGTAGACCTTATATGGGAGCTATGAAAAATTATGAACCGATCATAACAAAATTTGGTGACATAAATTCGGTATATATAAAATTTATTTGTAGAAAAACTTGTGTAGATACCTATATAAATTAAGCATTTATGACCGATAAAGTCCAATTTCGGGAGGACATTTGTATGGGGGCTAGGTGAAATAATGAACCGATTTCAGTCAGTTGGTCCTTGGGCAGAAAAAATGATATATACTAAATTTTATCGAAATATCTTCAAAATTGCGACCTGTACTCTGCGCACAAGGTTTTAATCGACTCAAAAAGTGGTTCTGAGTGGATCGGTATACTTTAAGGTGGGTGTTAGACTAATATTTGTGGGCGTTAGCAACATCTGCACAAATCCAATAACCCTGCACAATAACAAACCCTCCCCACTATGTAGGGTATAATTAAGACATCACACGATTCTGCTGAAACCTCATCTCTGGAATACTAATGCCATCAAAAAGTTAATTCAAAATCCACTGTAAGTAAGAATTAGATTCGGAAAAGCTAAAAAAAACGGTAACTAAGATTCAATAGGGGGCAATCCCGAGATAATCGGGACATTTGGCAACACTAGATTATAGTTGTATTAACAGACATAGTTTTAAAATAAATCGAAGACTAAATTTATCCCTGATTTTTGGTTGCGCTCAACTTATTTCATTAAAGTTTCGAATAAATGTTAACTTGTCACAATTGTAGCTTGGATTATTGAAGAAACGTTCTCTTACAAGCGAATCAGCTTAATACTTGGACAAATCACAAGATGAAACTTTGCCATTTCAACAACATTGAAACGCGCTTAATCTAGCACAAAAATCGCTGAATTGTCAACACTGTCAAGGAGTCATCAAGTAAACAGCTCTTTCTTGCATTAAGAAATGTAACGACTGGACATTTCTGTGAGTTTGGTCTCTTAGACCTCACCCATATCTTAGCAATGTTTAAGTAACGGTCATTGCAGTTGTACTGTATTATAAACATAATTCCAAGTGTCAGGATTAGAATCAGAATAGTCTTGTGACAGTTTTTCTATGTTTCAGGTTAATACAATTGCCATGGGGTAACATAGAGATGAGACGTAATTGTCAAAAACCTAAGTCTGTTGTTAAAAACCTAACTCTTGCAACAACAAAATGCATGCTATTCAATGTATTTTGTTGGTGTATCAGACATATAATTTGTTATATTTTTGTTTGACAAATCAGAGTGTCTCGTCTCTATGTATAATTCTCTATGACAATTGCTGTCAAGTGGTATTCATTTTGAAGCGAAAATCCAATTGTAGTGGAAACGGCAATCGAAGCTACTATTCTTGAGGTTGCAATGGGACTACTTTAAATGTCCAGTGAAAATAAAATGTTGGTAGATATTTAATCTAAAATTTAAGTTATTCAATGGCGGACTTCTTACGTATCGGCTATCATATTCGAGATTTGGTCGATTATTTTTTTTTTGTTCTTTTCCAAAACAAATTCAACTATTCAACTACCTTTATATAAATTAAATAGAATCAAAACTTTAACTTGCATATAGCAATAGTTTCTTTGGCCTGCAGAGAGTTTAAGTAAACTTTAGTAAAACTTCATTTAAACTGTTGCAGCTGATAACATTTTATACACCATATAAAACTCTACTCCACTACTTAAGTTTACAAACTTCTACTTAAAAAAATAAATTGATAATATCACATAATTTGTGCACAGACAATGGAATTGTTCTAATACCAGCTGCAGTTTTTTAAACTTTTTCAATTTTACCTAAAAACTTTGCTGCCTGTATAGTAAATAAAAGAAAAAGAAGTCATTCAACTTTTTAGATACGTAATTCATATATTTTTTTCCTTTTTGTGTGCTATTTGACCGAGTTTAAAAACAAGCAAATCTACAAATATTTTTCACGCAAACATATATTTTTTTGCAATTTTTTAAGTGCATAAATTTAGTTCTTTTTTTTGTCGCAAACAAAATATGGCCTGGAACTTCTCTATAGAGAGTTTATTAAAAATGTTCGCTATAAAACAAAAGCAACAGTGGCTGAATTGTAGGAGGAGCAGCAGCAGCAGAAACAACACACAGGTTGTTGCAAATTGCTAGTTTCCTTTTTTTAGTTACACCGGACATGAAAAAAAAAAAAAAGGTGAGGGAGCACAAAAAAATCACAAACATTGTGAAAACAGGAAGAATCTCTGTTTAAAGGTGCATTATGAGAAAACATCAAGTCACAAACTGCCCTTGAACACCTCATAAACATTGTACTCGAACTTAAAAAGAGACCAACAAAAAATGACGCAGTGTGCAATCATTGCCAACTGCTACTTTTTGCTGTCGTTGTGGCTGCTGCTCCTGTTGGCTGGCTGGCTGGCTGGCTGGCTGGCGGACTGAATGAATGCCTAGCTGGCTGTTTGGTTTTTGGTAGTTCACTAGTAGTACCAGTATGCAAAAAGTAGCTACCAAAAAAAAAAAAACACATTCAGACGACAAGAAAGGTTTGAATGGAAAATAGTCTAGAAATACTTTTTTTTTTTTTTTTTTGTTTGCTGCATTTGCAGCAGAGTTGAAATGCTGTTTCAGTTGTGTTATTGTTGTTGTTTAGGTGTCTGTTTGGTTTGGTTCGGTTCAGTTCACTTCATGTTTTAGTTCAGACCAGACTGACTGACATTCATGTCTGGCCTGCAGCCAATGTAATGAATGCGATAATATACAGTAAACTTTGACACTTGCCAAGAACAATTTTATCCAAAAGAGGAGGAAAACACACACAAACAGCAAAAATTCCTGTTCCCGTTGCTGTTTCTGTTGCAACTGCTGCTGTTGCTGTAGTAGTTGGTGTTGCTGTGGCATTGTGTTTTGTTATTGTTTCATTGTTGCTGATGGCGCACTTAAACAAATATTTTTTTTTTTTTTTTTGGGGTAGCAAATAACTACTACTTTATATTCGAGCTTACAGGATTTCAGTTATTTAGCATGTGCTAAAGATACAAGAAAAAAAAAAATACAAAAATACTCGAAATAAATACGAATAAAAACCCATCATATTTGACTTTAGTTTTTAAGGGGATTTACATTCACTAAACATGTTTTTTATGACATAATGTTTTTTTTTTTTGGCTTTTATTTTTGTTTTCCCCAACTGATAAGAGTTTTTCCACATCTGGTCTTTAAGAATATTGGCTGAAACAATGAATATTAAACACACACATTTGAGCTTAAGGTTACACTCACATACAAATATTGGTAGAAAACCCAATATAGAATAATTGAGGAGGTCCATAACAAACCGCATTAATTCCACTATAAAGTTTTATTAGAAAAAGAAAGTCAGTAGGGTTTGTATTTAGCTTAAAAAATTATTGTGGTAAAATAGTGTTTTAAGAACAATACAAATCATAAATAAATTATTTTATATGGCAGTTAATTTTTAAGCTATTTATTAGGGTATTCAATTAATCGGGTTTCTGGTTTAATCGGTTAATCGAGCGAATAATTAATCGGGGTTTAGATTTAATCGGTTAATAATCGGTTAATTTTAAATTATCCGATTAACCGAATAATTTCTATTTTCATTTTAAATTGAAAATATAACCACGAATTTTGTGTACTTATTTAAGCATTTCGAAAAATAAAAATAAATAATAGCACAAAAATATCGTATTTGAAATCCTTTTTATATACACATATGAGTTTTTTAAAGATTTTAGTGGGATCTTCTGAAATAATCTCTTAAGAAAAGAATATAACTTAAAAGGTTTCCTTATAAACGATTTTTCTTTACTTTTAATACAACTTGACTTGGAAAAAACTCTCTCACTGATTGTAGATGTTGGAGAAATCGAAGGTAAGGCATGACAAAGACTATCCAATTTCTCAATTCTTTGTTCAGTATTTTTTTAAGCATATAAAATCCTCCATTATACCATTGGAGTCCTTTTGGATTTTGAATACTTTTAATAGTTTGGTTAAGTTTTGATAAAAGACTCGTTTCAGTAATGTCTGCAGTTTCATATATTATCATGCCTTCCTACGACTCATTAGGACAAAGTTCATCATGGAACATTCTAGAATAAAAGCCATTTCCAAACTCCTTTCTGAGCTACACTTCAAAAAACTATTGTTAGAAGCGAATGTTCATGAGTTAAGAAATAAAATTTTTGTATTTACAAAAAAAGAAATTTCGGTTAATCGGTGAATCGACAAAAATTAATCGGTTTATTTGTTATTTGAAAATCGGCAATTTTAAATTATTCGAACAGTTAACCGACCAAAATTAATCGGTTAACCGATTAACGGTTAATCGATTTAATACTCTACTATTTATATAACAAATTTTGGATATGTTGCAATTTGGTACGATTCATAATTCAGAAAGTGATTATGTTTTGGACCTCCTAAATGACTCCTCACTACTGCAGAATTAACATAAATGACTTTTAACACATTAGCGAGAAACATACTCTTTAGAACCACAACTCCCTCAGATTTTAGAATCAGAACTGATGGAAGGAAAAACAATATACAATAATAATTGGAGTTTTGGAAAATTCGTTGGAAAATTTTTTGGAAGTATTAAATAGATTTCTGTACTATTTAATACTTCCAAAAAATTTAATTGTTTCCGGATCAGGGTCGGCCGAACTACAGAAATTAGGTTGATGAGCAAACAAAGGACGGTTTATGGCAGCTGGAATCATAAACTCATATTTCACAAAAAAAATTGTCGATAATTCGAGCGTGTATTGGCCAAGTACTTCTTAAAAATGGGTATCAACATAAAAAAGTGGGTTAAATACAGATTAGAAAGATATTAACACCTACTACTTAAATCAGGTTTTATTTCTGAAATAGCATGATTTGTTGAAAATTTATTTAAGAAATAGTAAAATGTCATGAAACATTCAAATCCGTTTTTCTCGAAACGACTTTTTTTTGAATTATGACGTTGTTGCAGCAAATGAGCGATATGTTAATTCAAACGAAACCACTAAATCTACAGTTTTAATTTTTTTTATTTGATTGAAATTATTATTACTATTTACAAAAAAAAAAAATATTCTTATAGTTTCAATCACTAGTGATGAAATTTTTAACGTTTTTCGGTAACCCTTCCATTATTATAGTGACAGGATGCCAAATCAGGCCAAAAATAAGTGGACACATTAAGAAGTCTTATGACTTTTTTGTAAACATTCCTTGATGTAAATTTCGGTATTGATAGAGCCCGATGTAACAAATGTTTGTCTTTTTTGACGCAACTGCATATTGCTTGCCATACCAAGAACTTTTAGGGAAATTTTGTGTGCTTTTGGGTCCTAAACTTTTCTTCAACATTCCCTCGAGCATCAGAAACATAAAATTTTTGACCCGGAAGTTGCGAAAAATCTGCCAGAACATACGTTTCGTCATCCATTATGCAGCAAAAATGTTTTTTTATAAAACTTGACTTCATTTTCCGTGCTCTGCTTTTGGCCTCTAAATTTTTAGCAGCATTCCTGTCAGGAACTTTTTTATCCTTGTATTTTTTTAAACTTGCATTAGCTTTAACTTTTCGTACCAAATGGCCCGATTACTGAGCTAACCAGACTGCTTTCCTACCGGATGTGTTGGGAGCTCTTTTGAAAATACTTTCTATTTTTTTGGCTTAATAAACATCATGTGAACCATTCCTTCTACCTGAACCAGGTTTTCTATCAACGGACAAGTTCTCCCTTTACTGTTTAATAACATTGGAAACAGTTTGACGGCAGACCTTTCAATGCTTGGCCAACTTTTTGTAGGACCAAGTTGGGTTTTTTTGAAAATATATAATAATTTTAGTACGCATATTTTTCTGGTCACTCATTTTAAACAGATTAAGAACAAATGAACATAATTGACGTTAAACATAATAACTGACATGCTTTACAAAGGTAACTTGATAAAAAAAAATCAAATAATACTTGGGATAAAAGTTTTAATGAAAAATGTGTGTTAAGAATTTTACGATCTCACTCCTTATATGTTGAACGTTTTCTAACTCCAATTCCTAAAAAGGGAGAGGCTAACAAAATTGAAATTTAATACTTGTGTGAAGTGTAAATAGATGTAAGCATTTTTAGATAATGAAGGAGGTAAAAACGTATGTAAAAAGTCGCGAGAGCCAGGCAGCGTAAACTGATCCAATATGTATGATTTGATTCACTATTTTCCATAAGTTTTCAATGGGATTAAGATCGGGAGATTGTGAGGGCCATTCCATGGCGATAATCTCACGCTGCCGCAACTAAGTGTGAAGTGTGCTTTGGGTCGTTATCATGTTGGAATATCCTAGGCATAGAGAATTATACATAGAGACGAGATACTTAGATTGGTCAAACAAAAATACAACAAATAATATGTCTGATACAACAACAAAATACATTGACTAGCATGTAGTATGTTGTTGCAAGAGTTAGGTTTTTGACAATTAAGTCTCGTCTCTATGTTACCCTATGATCCTAGGGTTCAGCATTTTCTTTCGGGCATGTGGCAATATAACATCCTGCAGTATATTTTGATACATGTTCTTATTCATTATACCATCGATTTTATGTAGAGGTCCTATGCTTTGTCCCGAAAAGCAAAACATACCTCCCCCTTTCATGCTTAACAGTAACTTGACAGTAGGATGCAAACAAACTCTTCTCATGTGAATTTACCATATCGAATTTTGATTTGATTGAAAATAAAACTCTATTCGACTTTTGTTGAACACTGTGAGATGCTCTCGCGCAAACTTGAGCCGTCCAATGATACATATTATGAATCTAGTGATGACCGTTTGTGAGCTCAACCTTTTTTAAACAAACATTTTTCTTTCTACAATTTGGGATATCTGTTTTCGTTAAGCCATATCCAATGCTACATATTTACGTTATGTTCCATAATTTATACGATTTTTCAAGGATTTTATATGAAAATGTTTATTATTTTGGAAGAAAATCCGATTTTAAAATACACTTACTATAACCCATACAAACGATTGAACAGAGAATTTATTTAATATGGTCGATTTCCTTCATTTATTTGAAATGAACCCTGTGATTTTATTTGTTTAAAGCAAATTCAATTGATGAAATCTACTTCAATTTAAAATAAATTTGTCCTCTATAACGACAACAGAGAGACAATGAAGACAGTTGAAGGAAATGTATCCTACTTAACCCCACAACTTTTCAATTTGATTTCAATTTAATCACATAGAAAATATTACTTTTAAAGAGCGGACAAGGGCTACACACCCCTTGTGGAGAAAAAAAAAGGATTTATTTTATTTCTTACTTGTAGCTGCACAAACAATGAAAACTAATGAAGTGAAAGTTGTTTTATTGTGAACACAAATACATATATTTATGCGAGTATTAGTTTGATTTTCATCTATTTCTCTTTCTAAATATTTTTTTTTATTTATTTTTTACTTTTGTATGCGATGCTATTTGAAAATGATTTTCTTGTCATAACGCACAGGAAAGATGAATTATCAGGAAGTAATATTACCGTCTATCCATCCAAAACAATACCCACCCTTCCTTCCTTTCTTTCTTTCCTTTCCCCTCTAACAATGACCAGCGTCTTTAAGATGTAACAACAAATAAACTATAACAATGTTTATATTGGAAAATGTATAAAATTCTTTGGACATTGATTTAACATGGATAACAACATATGAGTATTTATGTTTAGACGAATGTCTGTCTGTCTGGTGTATGAACAATGTTTTCACAATGGATTTTTCTACCAAGCACCATTTCTGGGAAAGTAATAATCATTGATTGCCAACAACATAAACCAACAGCAACAACAATAACAACATCGACATAAAACAAACATAATCGTCTACTAAATAAACAAAAACCAACAACAATCGCATAAAACCATAAACATTCACTCATTCATTCATTCATTTATCCGTTCGTTCATTCATTCATTCATTCTTTCACTCACTCTCTGATTCAATACGACATTCATCAACGGTTGTATACGAAGAACAAATTCATTCATTCTCTCAAGCAGACATGAATTTGATCACAATTGTTGTCTTTAAAATGGACTCTTGGACCAAAATTTCAAAACTATGTTTATAAACAGCCTGGACTCCATATGTTGATATTCCGCAAATGTTGATATTTAAAAAAAATCACCACCCCCCTTCCACCTAAATCGCTTAAAGTTTTTTTTAATATTGGTTAAACGTCATAATTTAGCACAACTTGTCCATATAATAAGTATGGACATTTTTTAAAAATAATTAATTTTTGTGAATGATTTTCGGAAGATGGCCTTATGTGGGCCATAGTGGAGGTACCGCGTGATGTACTTAAAGTTGAGTCCCCATCGTAGTACAAATTCGATCTCATTATAAAGCCCACAGTCAGTCTATGTACATATAGTTCATCGAAGTCAGTCGATCTTATTTAGATCATTCGTGTCCTCGCCAAGACAGAACGGTGGATTAAAAATGATCTTGTAAGAGAGTACACATATAACCTTCTATTCCTTTGATATATCTGATGATACTCGTAAGGTAGTCCACAATCTGACATTATTATATGTGTTACTGAGTCTCAGGACCGAAATTAAACTTATGTTTAACTGCTATGCTACCTCGGTAAGATGTAAGTGACCGTCAACGTCTTTTTTTATCTTAGAATCGATCTTGTCAGAGGCAAACTATTAGAATAGACATGACAGTTGTTTAGAAGTGATTTTGATTACTTAATCTGAGCGAGTCCGCAATTGCTTAGATTCCAGAATATCTGCCTGAAAAAATCTGGCCATGCAACTTGAAGTCATCTGTGTAAATGCTGCTCCATCCTTTTTAGTCTTGTTAATAAGAGTTATAAGTGACCTTTGTGAATCCCTTCAAAAGAGAGATAAGTATTAATATAATAGATTATCTTATCAACAGCTCCACAGTTTTTTAATCGAATTCGTCTCCACACATCCTTCAATAATCTTGTGCTAGCCCTAACTGGGCAATAACTCGTAATCATGCCTATACCCTAACACTACTTCTATTCATGTCAACTTGCTGTCTAATAACTGCCATGTTCAGTATGGGCCACAAGATTGGTTATTCCTAAACAAAATATCCTACACGCTGGAAATTAACGTCCTAATAGTTTGGCTAATAGAGGTGTCCATCACGCGTTCATAGTACCTGAAGTGTTCTCTTTCCGCGGGGAAAAGCTAAGGAAATAATTCGTTCTTGGGTTAAATCGGAATTTACCCTACAAACGATTCATTACTCTGTCCAAACGAAGATCCCAAAAGTTGCTATCTCTATGAAATGGCGATTTGAGATTACTGACTGGATTATTTACCGGATGCTGTGGTCTTAGATTCCATCAATTCACATTAGGTAATATTGATACAAAGAACATGTACTTTGTGACTGTACAATGTTGGCGTCGTGCAAAGCGAATTGCCTCGGAAGAATCATATTGGCCCATGGGGATGTATTTGTTCATTCATCAAACAGGGTGGTTCGATTCATACGTGAATATGTTATTATTTATATTAGAGTTGTGCCGCTCTGAACTAAAACGCTATTTTTTAGTGATTCAGTTAAAAGGTTATACTACGTCTACAATTCAATTACAAAAACAACATTGACACATTGTTTTAGTGTGTCACAAAATAAGAAATTACCCGTTGTTTTTGTAATTGTTTCGTAGTCGTAGTATAACCTTTTAACTGAATCACTAAAAAAGAGCGTTTTAGTTCAGAGCGGCACAACTCTAATTTATATTAGAGCAACACAAAATATCGTATGGGTCGTAGTGATAATAATAATAAATAGTAACCTTAAAGATCGCCAGTATTTTCTCCTAAAGGATACTACATTCATCCCGAAATCTGAGCGAAATTCTAGTGTCCATCAGACACCATAATATAAACACTTTTTTTGTCCGTCAGCAATTAATGCTCCGTGACGCTGATACTGTCTTAATTACAATAAAGGAGATAAGGTCAATTATGAATAATCAATACCTACAATCTCACAATGACCGCAGGTAATTTTACTCCAATGTAAAGTACTACGCAGATGAATTGCAGAGTTCATCGCCTACCAAATCTAGGGACAGGAGTTTTATCAGCATATTTAACACATAGCGCTAAGATCACTGGTAACATATGGGGCATTTCATGTCAAGTGAACCAACTTTTGAATAGACATTGTCTGTATCAAACAACGCAATGAACCATCTTTCCTTGAATTTTGGCTTGAAGCTCAATTTACAATTCATGACAGTGGTCGGCACTCATATCCACAAGGGGCAGAACTCAATCCACTATTCAGATGTACACAACACGAATGTGTGAATTAAGGATAATTTGAAAATTAAAAACCAAACACTAACTAAAACAAAAGTTGTTCGCTTAATAACACTTATCAAACCAACAAATCACTATCAGAGTATTAAAATAATATAAAATTTTTCTACAAATATACTCGCCTTTAAAAAAAGAAAAACAGACAAGTCTTCCTACTCTACATCAGAGCCATAAAATAATAAAAATTTGTACACCACCAGTTCATACAGATCGTGGCTTATTTGAACCGATGACTTCTTTTAAATAATAACAAGGATTTTGATTTCGTACTCCTGGAGAAGCGGTTGAATCGTTTAAAACAAGTGTTTTGAACTTAACTCTTTTAAATTGGAATTTAACAGTCTGTAACGACTGCCTGCAGCATTCATTATGTTTATAAATACGTCCAGTAGCATGCGGTTATTAGCATTGTTTGAAAGTATGGCAATACTAAATGATTAGGCTGCTGACATTGACATCGAAAGCTCTAGAATTCGAATGTACTAGTTTGTCCGTTAAGATCATTGTAGAAGATTCACGGAAGATGGCGTGTGTATAAATAGTGGCAGAGGTGGCAGTCGTCAGTCAGTTTATCATTGGCGCTGTTAGAGTTAACATCAACTGTCGTGTACATTTGAGTTTGTACATTATAAAGTTTGTGTGCATTTCTGCTAATTGATAGACGTGTATAAAGACACTGAGTGACTATTTGAACTGTTGTTGTCGTAGATTCTAAACAAATAAAGAGTTGTTACAATTTTAAACTACTAAAACTGCTTTTTATTTGCAATCAAAAGTATCCGGTTTATTTAAAGGAAATAAACCCCGTTTTTAAAAGGTAAAAACGTAACAGTATTCAGAAATATGTATTCAGATCATTATGATTCAAACCCTTAACATTCATTCTGATTACTCCAGGTTTCTTATTCTAAATTACTCATTTAGAGATTCAAAGAACTAATGAGATTCTGAAGGAGTTATATGCGAGTTATTGGTGATTAGTTTAATAATCCGTACAAATTAGCTTTGCTTAGTTTACTTTCTAAATCACTCTACTCAAAAATGTATTTTATGCCCTTTTACTCTCTCAACTCTCAACAATTTTGATTTTCATTTGTGTTAAATAAAGTAAAAACCACCAAAATCCAAAAAAATAAATTGTAATAAAACTCATTGTTTTTATACCCTTCACATTCGTGAGAAGGGTGTATATAAGTTTGTCATTCCGTTTGTAATTTTCACAATATAATTTTCCGACCCAATAAAGTATATGTATTCTGGATCCTTATAGATATCGGAGTCAATTAAGCCATGTTTGTCTGTCTGTCTGTCTGTTGAAATCAATTTTCTGAAGACTCCAGATATCTTCGGGATCCAAATCTTCAATAATTCTGTCAGACATGCTTTCGAAAAGTTTTCTATTTAAAATCAGCAAAATCCGTCCATAAATACCGGAGATATGAGCAAAAATCCGAGACAACCTCTATTTTTGGCTCATCTTAAATCTATATCTCGATTACTAAGTCATAAATATAGACAATATGGGTATTTAATGATAGATATTTCAAAGTCCATTGCAACGATGTATATAAGGCTATACAAAGTTGGACCTACAATGGATCAAAATCGGGAAAAATATTTTTTAACCCGAATTTTTTTTCACAAAAAAAAATTTTAAATTAAAAAAAATTTATTTAAAAAATTGGAAAAAACTTTTAAAAAACAACTTCAAAAAAAAAAATTTTAAATTTTTTAAAAAAATTAAAAATTTTTTTTTTTTATTTTATTTTAAAGTATAATTTGGTGGAGGGTATATAAGATTCGGCACAGCCGAATATAGCTGGCTCTCTTACTTGTTTTTTTTTTCATTTCATTTTGTTGCTGGCAACAAGCAAAAAAATATTGCTTTGGATTGTTTTGTTATAAAAGATATTCGCATTAAGGTCAGCAACATTGCGTTGTTGTTGCTGTTTTAATAATTTTCATATATGAAAATTCAGTCATGCATTTCAAATTTTCTATTATTTTCATCTTAATACGAAAAGAGCCTGAGGGCCGATACTACGTGCAGAATTTTTATAAACAATTTATGTATGTAGAGGCGAATAGAAAATATTATTCATTGATTTGCATAGAAAACATTTCTCTATGAATGTGTAAGATTTAGATGTAAAGATATATTATTTGAAATGATAAATTGGTTTCTTTATAATTAATTGGAAGATTTGATCTGGCAAAAAGTTGGTGGTGTCAGACAGACATTTTTTGTACTTTATATATGAAAATTAGAGATCAACTGAACTTTTCGACACATTCGTCACTGAAGTCTGTCAATCTCGCTCTAAATCTATAATTAATAACTGAATGAGGACTGAAATGACTATAAATAATAATAGCTCCAAGATAATGAGGCATATGGTCTGAATTTTCTTGTATCATCTAGAATAAAGAAGTGTAATAGTTGATCATCCAACAATGTTTAAATAATTGGCAGACTTTCAGTAAAATGCTCTATTTTTTTTTACATTTCTATTTATACATTTTGAAGAAAAGATTTTAAAAATGTACATATTTAAATTTTCATATCGTTCTAAAACAAAGTGTAACACAACTGTGAAACAATCGTTTACATATTATTTACTACTTTCCCTACAAGCCCATAACAACAGATGCAAATACTCGATAATTTATTACTTCCTACGATTATGATCAGAATTGGATTTAAGGAACTATTTGTTTCACTATCGTTAAGGTAAATATTTGAAAATCAGTAGGGAAACATTCAACCGTTAGATTAATTGTCAAAAAATCTTTATCTGTCTTTGAACTAAACCGGCAGAAAACCTTTTTTTCCATGTAAGTTGCCTGCCTGTCTTGTAAAATACAAAATTTGTATGCCCAATATGGTTTGTCTTCTTTTCGGTTTTGAAAAATGTGTTCAAATTGTTTTGTCATTTCCAGTTTAAATTGAGTTGAGGTTAAACGTATTCCTCGTATGTGAGCAGTTACTAAAACAATATACAAATTAGACAATGATTAACTTAAGACATTTTCGAAAAACAAAAACATACAAACAAACAATCATACAAGTAGTACTCGTATGTACTGAAACACAAACAGTTTTCCGACAGTAGGCGACATAAACATGTCAAAATCCCAGAAAGAAAGCAAAGACAGAAAACAGAAAAGGGGGGAGAGAGCAGCAATTGACTTGACATGAAATTAACATTTTCTTTATTACGAGGGCGATTGCAGTGTACAAGTAAAACGAGTACGAGTACGATTACATTGACAGCAGGACGGACATGAAGAAATTTTTGAAAATACCCGTAGCAGTGTACACATCATAGTACCCGTACACTGACGGAAATGAAATGTGATACGAAACTAATCACCATGTTCGAAAATTGACAAAATAGAAAAACACTATAAATTATTTAAATTTCAATTCAATTCAAATTCTAAATACAAATACACATAAATATGTACGTCTGACAACATTCACCAAAACGAAACATCAAGTCAGACAGCAAATGTCAATATTTGCTGCATTTGTTTTGTTACCTTCAGTTTAAGTTGAACATTGTACATACATAAATATTTGCGTCTTGTTTTCTTTGGAAATTTAATTATTTATTTATGTATTATGGGTGCCACAACTGAGTTTTCTTTAATTTATGCAAAAAAAAATACACAATTTTAAGAAACCTTTGGAAGACGTAGCAAATTATTTCGATTTGTACATGATGGTTTTGTGTTATATGTTAAATATACAATACATACAGTGGTGGGCAGAATAGTGTCCAAATCATATATTATTTTGTTTGGCATTTTGTGTTTTACATTTATTAATGGTATATACGAGGTCCGTGACTTTTTGAATGAAACACAGGTTTTTCAATAAAAAATCATTTTATTTTTCAACTGCACATGTGTGCAACCTTTTGTGCACTCGATTGAGAGCAAACACGGCAGGCAGCCATTTTTCGGAATTGAAACCACTTAGCCATGTCAGATGCCTATGGCTTCCCCAATCTCACGCACTTTCTATATCCGTTCCATATCGTGATTTTTTTTAATTGTTTCGGGTGTATAGAACTCAGCAGGGCGTCCAGAATGTTCGGCATCTTCCGCACTTGTACTGCCTCAACGAAATTTATTCTACCACTTCATTAACATTGAAATTTAGTATTTATCAAGCTTAGCCTTGGTTTGAGTGATGGTTTTTTTCTGCAAAACAATAATGCTGAATGAGCACACGAAATTCATTTTTTTCCATTTCTCCTCAAGACACGTGGTTGTCTGCTATCGATCGATAGCTGTCAAATACAAACTAAATGACGCATTTTATTCAAGTTTTGACAGGAGTCATCTGACAGATGCCTGCTGACAGAAGCAGTGTGGCCCTTTATGCTAAGGAAAATGCAAGAAAACAATTTAATCATTATGGTAATTTTCACCTTCCTAAGATTAATAAATGCACTATTATTTGGTCCAACTAGGATACCGTTAAGCCATTCACATCAGCTGCTAAAAGAAGTAAATTTTTGTATACCATTTTAAAAACTCCAATTTCTAATTTATGAATTGTTCTTTAGAATTCAATTGAAAGTATACCAGATAATAAAAGCCGTAATGAATTAAGTTAATAACTCTCCAAAAAATTGGAAAATTGTTTAATCAATACGCAGTATTCTATACTGCTGCTATGTTTTAATGAAACAATCGGGAAATGATAAACCTTTCAGGATCGCGGTCAAAGTTTAAATTGTTAAATATTTATTATTGAGATCCTAAACTAAAATGTTGGACGAATTTAATATAAAACTTGTTCATGTCCAATTTCATCAAGATATTAATTACACTGGTCGACAAAAAAACACTTTTTGCATGTAACAAGAATAATTTTTTCTAGTTATGCTTAGAACAAGGATAAGGTTAACAGAAATTAAACTATAATGTTTTAAATACGAATAGTTTTTTCGTAATTTGATTTTATTATATCTTAGAAAAATCTCAGTTTTATCAATATAATGACATTATTTTGTATAATACGTGTATGTATCCTTATGATTTTCGTCTGTATTTTGATTCAGGAATGTCTCTTTGTAATGTCCAACAGTAGTACGCAGCATTCGTGGACCCCACTTGCCCTGATATCGGTTTTCTATTGTAGAAATGTCTTGATGGAATCTTTCACCGTGTTCATCGCTTAAGGCTCCGCAATTATTAGGAAGGAAGTCTAAGTGTGAATGTAAGAAATGTATTTTCAACGACATATTACATCCCAAATCCTTATAAGTGGATAACAACTCCGCGACAATTATTTTATAGTCGCTTGATCGGTGATTTCAAAGAAAATTTAAAGTCACTTTTATTAGAATTCCCAAGCTGATTTTTGTAAAACACTAAGTATTTCTTTAAATAATTCATCATTCAACAACATTCATCAGGACCAACAAATATGCCTATTTTAATTTTTGCATCACTCATTTTAGAAACTTCACTTTCAAATATAAAAAGCTATCACCACTCCTATCCATAGCTTTCACGAAGTTTTTCAAAATAAATCTTAAAAACGGTCAATCTAAAATTTTATGCATATAAGAATGAATGCTGGATATGTAAAAAAAAAGTTCCCAGTTACATAGTTTTTTGCTTTTATTCCTTTTTTTGGCTTGTACATGTGGGAGAATTTAAAATCTTTACATATGACAGCACTGGCTGTAACACAAAAACTAGACCAGATCAAATCAAAATAAATATGGTGTTTGAATGTTTATAGGTAGGTTATTCAAAATTAGTATGTACATCTCTTGTTACAAAATGTTGTTGACCAGTGTTATTATAAGACAATTATGAATGTTCAAGTCATTTTCTGAGGGGGACCTTGTATGGGACTAGGCACAAATGTTGCGCGATTTTCGCCATACTTTACAGTATAATATAATACTTAGAACAAATTTGTGTGAAATTTTATCAGGATTGCCGCACAAACAACATCAATACCAAACAAACCTTATTAACAGAGAGTATTTGCGGAAAACTTCAGCCAACTAGGTCCTATAGTTTGGGTCCTAATGTGTTTTCAAAAGACAAACAGAATTCTACTAAACAATTTTTTAGGACATTTTGATTCCTAATAAGTTCTTCTGGCGACTTATCCCGAAATGTAAAGATCCATTAGCTACAAATATATCTTCGCTTTGTTGACAGATTCTTGTGTTCAAAATAGTCTCGTGTCGATTATCCAATAAAGAAATTGATCAGTTGTGGTGCTAAAAAATCGAGACAATTGGCGAAACAACTTTGATTTACTATGTTTATATGAGCTAAACAAAAATTTAATATATGAGTTATTTTAGGACGAACCATTTGTTTCACTGCGAAAACACAAATGGTCGCCAATTTCTTCATTATTTGCAGAAATTTAAAAAATAATCGAAAAACACAGATTAAACCCCACCACCATGAAAATGTGATATCTTACAGCTCAATTCAAAAATGTTAGTTTTAACGAACTTAAAATCACATCCTAAGCTCCTACTTTTTACCCAATAATAAATTGTAAAGTCTATATTTATCGATAACTGTAGAAGCATTCAAAGTGGAAATGAACTTCGAATATTGGTTGAAAAGCATGCACAGTGCCATCTTGGAAGCGATTCTAAGAGGATATGAAGGACATTTATTTGATCTCTCCAATACAGAGATGCCCAAAAAAATTCCCTCACCAATACACTTACTCTAACCAACACATTCAAATCTTTATTTTGTTCTGTGCACCTACAAACAAACGAATACAAAAACTGAAAAAATTAAGAAAAAGTCATACCCCCGTGCTCATGCGCTTTCGTAGTTGTCTCGTTGATTGGACAACGACTACTAAATTGTAAGAGCATAAGAATGTGTGTGATTTGATTTTGCACAATTGTGCTATGGGCTGCTCACCATTGTTCTTATATGTTGCCACAACGTAATTACCAACAGAGGAAGATGCAAACTGCACAGCACCATCACAGCATTAACCGCCATTGTCACTCGGATATCACAGGGCTTAAATCCCTTTGTACACTTCTCGCACCTCCACAGCGACTGGAAGAGATTTCGTTTGAGGACGTGTACACCATAATAACGACGGGTTACAATATTGATGACCTATGCCGTCTGGTGATTGGTATCGGAGAAATATACAATTCCTCCACAGCACGTAAACTTGGAACGTCATCTTCATGAGAAAATTACGATTTTATTTTTTGCTGGCAAAACTGTTCCTCCATTGATGTCATCGCAGGAGTCATCCTAGTTTTAACATCACATAGCTTTGAGGGTCACTTATGGAGACCCCATAAATACCGCGGTCACTGGATACCGTATGAATGACGTACTTGAATTTTGACCACCGCCCATATCAGAGAAGCAGAACAAAGATGCGGAAAACAAGAATAGATATGGCACAACTAAAGTCGTCATCCTACATCATTTTGTCCAACGTATTTGTGGACTAACCCAAAAGAAGTTCATTGATCTGGACCTCGATTTGGTCAACAACAGAAAAAGATCTGATAGCAATAATAGTTCTCACAATCTGTTTCAATGTACTGGTAAATGTAGACTTATCGTAAATCCCAGCAAGTAGAAACTGATCATCAAGATCTATCTTACCAGTATAATCAAAAATCTTGTTCCCTTTGTAAATATTACATTTTTCTGAATATGGTTGTCGCTGCCCAAATTTATAAAATGAATAAATGCCCAATAGGTTTTCCATTAATTGGGAACATAGACCCAAAAAATACTTAATCACCCAAAATTTTGTGAAAAATCACCTAAATTATGATCTACCCAAATCTGTTGCGAATACTCGCTCAACAATAAATAATAAGGTTGTCAGGACTGTAAACTGAACAGTTAATTTACCTAATAAAGATTTCATGTACTGCATGGCAACCATCGCCCGAGAGCAATAAATTTCTCATCTATGAAAATTTTTACATAATCTAATATTTTTGAATGAGAAGCCTTTTTTCGACAGAATTGAAGGAAACTCCTGTTGCTTCCGACCAAATGCCAATAATATAAGAAATTTCCCAAGCGATGCCGCTTTTCAACATACACAGAGAAGGAAACCCAACCTTATGTACGACTGAATAGAAATTTTGCGCTCGACTTAAGGACGATTACACAGCAAAATTTTACTAAGCGAAGCTGTCTTTCGAGATATATGATAAAAACTTTCACCAAGAGAATTTTCCTTTTTTAAAACAAGATAAATAAACAATACACCCAAAGAAATATTTTGTATAACTTTAAATGTTTGAAATTTGGTCGATTTTTCATATGAAAAATCACTTAAAATGTCAATAATGTTAAATAGAGTCAAACGGAATGATTATTCCCATGATCTAACTATATCCCCTAGTTCATCGTGGAATCTAACCCCAGCCATTTTTGTCTGAGGCCAAATAGCCTTGGATACCCTGCAATCCAATATAATGTTCCAGGATCTACAATCCTCAGGATCTACAATCCTCACAATGATTCTATAATCGTTGTATTCATCTGGGAGTCTTTATGACACTTTAATGTCTCTATCTACCAGAAAAACTTCAGAACCAGTAACAAATTCGATTAAGTAAAACCTGGACACCCTTCAAACAGCTTCACAGATCCAATGTACTCGTCCCTACTAGGAAACATAATGAGAAAGCGAAGGACTTTCGTCCGATTAGTGTCCGTCCGATTAGTGAATCCATGCAAAACGAAACTTGTACTTTTCACGACAAAGATCAAGATTCCAAGCTTCAAACTTCAAATAATGCAAAATATCTAGGACTCTAAATTGTCATGAAAACTGAATACTAAACACAGGATGAAGAAGGCAACGGTGGCCTACTATACCTGTCGTAAGATGTTTGGTAAAAAATGGGGATCTTGATCTCTTGTATGTTGGACTGCAACTAGAAGGAAGTATGTCGTAGACCAACTATACAAAGTCCAGAGATCAGCCTGCATTGGTATAACCGGTGCACTAAGAACTAGTCCTTCAGAGGTACTGAACCCTATACTGCACCTTGTGCCAATAGACCTTCACGTAATGGCCACCTCTGCCTGCAGCGCAGGGAGGCTTCATGCATCTGGTTGTTGGAGATCGAGAACATATGGCCATGCGGGGATTCTGAGGCTATTGCCATCGATCGATCTCCAGCCTTCTGACTATATTACTCCATACACAGGAGTGAGTGGGGTAGGGGTAATTTCGTGTACGAATACGACACTAGGATATATACAGACGGTTCTAAAATGAGCTGTGGTGTTGGTTCTGGCGTTTTCTGTGACGAACTTGGGGTAGGCAGCTCATATCGTCTTCCAAATTAGTGTAGTGTTTTCCAGGCGGAAATTTATGCAATCATGGTAGTATGCAATACACTTCAAGATCATCATACTCGTAGCAAAATAGGTATCTTTGTCGACAGTAAGGCGGAATTTCTCTCACTGAAGGCCTACACAACTTTATCATTAGTCAGGCAATGTAAGAATTCTCTGTCAAAGCTAGGTCCTCTATCTGACATTACTTTGGTTTGGGATCCTGCGCACAGAGAACAGTCAGACGAACTAGCCAGAATTGGATCTGCCTTAGACACCTCCAATGCAGTCTCAGTAGTAATTCCACTGGGGACTATCAAAGGCATTATCTTCAGACACTTTCTTGCTGAGAATAGATGGCGTAATTTACACACATGTAGGGTAGCCAAGTTGATGTGGCCATCTTTTAACGAAAAACATACTATGCAACTGATAACCCGGAATAGAAGGGATATATCAAGGTTGCTGGCAGTATTAATGGGACGTTAGGCAAGCATGCTAATCGCCTGGGACTCCCTTTTAACGACCATTGTCGCAGTTGTAAGGATAGGGAAAAAGAGGAAACGATTTTCCACCTTCTCTGCGAATGTCCAGCCCTGAGTGTCATGAGACATAAATTCATGGGCAACTATATACTAACTAACCTTGGTGAGGTAGCCGGGTCTAAACTCAATCACCTACTGAGATATCTCATAGCTACAGGTTGGGTCTAGTAAACTCGACTTTTTTTGGCATACTTTGATTGTTCGCACGCAGCGAACTACCACGTAAACCAACCAACCAGGATTCATAATTGGGGGTGTATCTATGGTCTGAAATCCCCGTAGGAATTCTATTCTGATCAAATTTTAGTATGGCCTAACCGCGTTGGTCTTACCACCGAAGATTCAAATAGTCTAAGCAAGTTCCGCAACACTTGCCACAAGGTTTTCAATTGGTAGTAAGTTTAGGATTATATCCAAGGCCGCCTGAAGTGTGCTACCGATGACTCCAGTTATACCAATGGAAGTGCATCTTTGAGCTTTTTTAAGTATATTCCTAAAATAAACATACAAATAAACTTCTTGTTCCACGGGATCTTCATTATATTAGAATTCCCCAGTTGTCTTGCAAACTACGACTTTGTCAAAGGACTAAGGATATGATAACACATCAAGGATGGACCTAAGTGTGTTGTTGATAGTATCTACAACAGTTCCTAACTAACCTAAAGCAAGAAATCAGCAATTTCCTTAATTTAGTCCTTCACTGTAGAACTTACTCACGTTAACATACCCTCACTTACTTTGAACCAGTAGCCAATAATTTTCCATGCGGCACCATACACTCCTATTTCAATTAATTTTTATTTTATTTTCAATTATACACACACACACAAACACACACCAAATTTCTTTCGGAGAAGAACAAACAAATTCTGAACAGAGAAATAAAATCGTTTAAAATGCAAATGTGTCCTACCAAATACAGTGGAACGCACAAAAATATATATGTATATAAAAATAAATGAAGTGTGCGTGCGTGAATGTGAGTGAGGGTGTAGGTAAGTGTTTGTGTATTTAAGAGCGCCTCCAATTACGGATGTGTTAATTGTTAACGGTAAGTTTGTTAAACAAATATTCAACCGTCCATTCTACCATTCATTCATTCATTCGTTCACTCAGTCAGTCAGTCATTCAGTCAACCCCAGTCGCTCGCTCATTTGAACATAAATATTTAATGTACGAGTATTTTCAACATTGGAAAGGTGTCCAAACTCTCATTTCACGTACATAATTATATCTACTTATCTGAATGTATTTGTATGTACTTGTAGTTTTACCCAGTAGTTCTAGATGACTGTCCTGAACTAGTAATTTTACTTGTTAATTAGGGTCGCCACTGATTACATAATTAGCTATGTCACTTGGACGCTTAGTAGCTTTAAAGTAACTATAAGTAAGCGTCCTTTTGGAGGCTTAGTAGCTTTAAAGTAACTACACCTTTGATTACTTAGAGACACTAAAGTAACGTCTGACTTTACGCTAGATTAGCATACGCTGGGAAAAAATATAGTTGTGCATGTTTACAGTAACCATTTCCACATTTTTAAATTTGTTTAACAATATTATGGTCACAGTAACTATTTACATGATTGTGGTAACCATAATATGGTTAACTTACGATTCACATGATTGTATCCATCATATATATGGTTAAAGTAAACAAGTATATGTTTTATCTGCGTGCAGGGATGTATAAAGTTAACAATTGACTTCTATCTGCATTACATTGTGCACATACGTGTCTAATGACCCAAAACTATATTATTTGTATTCAGCCAAATAATAAGAGATCAGAAAACAGTTTACTGTCTATAAGGAATAACTTGACTTCTTTTATAGTCAATCCAGACCAGCTGGGTTACTGTATTTGTGCATAAATATAAATGGTATGATGTGTTTATGTTGTGCTCGCGTATCTTTAAAATAAATATTTATTGTTTTCATTCTGCATTTTGAATGTTTAAGTAAATATTCTGTATGGCTCTTCTGGGTATTTTGTATTCAAATTAATTTCGAAGACAACGTCAGTTGAAAAGGTAGTTCACTTTTTAAATTGCTTTTCATTTTCACAACTCGCTAATTCCGCATAATTTTACCCTACAGTTGGCTGCCAATGAATTCGGCAAAGATTATGCATGAATTCGTTCGGAGACCAATTAAAATGACCAGCGACCAAGTGAAGTCCAGATGTAGCCCACAACGTGGTAAAGGTTCGTCTTCCAAACTACAGAGTTACTGGAAGGGACCACATAGGGTGGTTAAAAGGTTGCAGGACATGGTCTATAGAATACGGAAATGTGGAAGACCGATATCGGGAATTAAGTTTGAACATCTAAAACGACTAGCAGCCCACTGGAGAGGTGAGTCTGTGCCTATTCGGGACGAACAGGCTTAAGCGGGGGACAGTGTTACGAATTTGCAATAGCGATTTGAATTTAACGATCTGTAACGACTGCCTGCAGCATTCATTATGTTTATAAACACGTCCATCCGTAGAAGCTTCTACTTATCAACAATGTTGATAGCATGCGGTTATTAGCATTGTTTATAAGTATGGCAACATTAAATGTTTAAGCTGCTACCATTGACTTCGAAAGCTCTAGAATTCGAACATACTAGTTTGTAGAAGATTCCCGAAAGATGGCGTGTGTATAAATAGTGGCAGAAGATGCAGTCGTGAGTTTAGTTTGTCATAGGCGCTGTTAGAGTTAACATCAACTGTCTTGTACATTTAAGTTTGTATGTGCATTTTTTCGTATTGATAAACGTGTATAAAAACACTGAGTGACTATTTGAACTGTTGTTGTTGTACATTTTAAATAAATACAAATTTTAAACTACTAAACGGCTTTAATTTGCAATCAAAAGTATCCGGTTTTTTAAAGGAAATAAACCAACGTTTTAAAAAGGTTAAAACGTAACAGTATATATGATCTTATACGTGAACACAGAAATTATGTCAAAGGGATTTATCTGTCTGTTTTAAACATTTTCTTCTGTAAATTTATAATCAAAAATCAAATCTATTATCAATCATGAGTCACCTGTCACAAATTGTACCTCAGAAACAAAGTTCCCAGCATATGTCACCTGTCACTAAGAGTATCTTAGAAAAAAAGTTCCCAGCTGCCTTAAATTGACTTTTATTGTAGTGCAATATTTAAACGACCTCTATTATGATCTCTTTTCCATATTCCTCATTGCTTTTCAAACGTTTTAGTTTGAATATTGCCACAAGTATATTAATTTTAATGAGAATTTTAGTGTTTTATTAAAAGTGTGTTAATTGATTTCAGTTAATTAGCATGTTTTATGCATACAACACAACAATACTTGTAGAATCATAATTACCTTCATCATCATTATCTCTTTATTGAAACAGATACAAATTGTTCAAATTTAAAACAAACACTCATGCAAGTACTCGTAAATATAATAAAATAAAATATGCACCCTTTACACATTCAACAGCTAGAAAATGTTTTCTTTTTCCTGGGAAAATTAGCTGAAAATGTTTTCCTTATTTCATTATTTATTAAGGAAATGTCATTTGTAAGAATTATGTTGCATGTCATTAACATACGTTCATCATTAATGACAAGTTCTTTAAATAGTTTTCATAGACAATTTCATTTAATTTTATTATTGGGGTAGTCCTAAATTTTTACAGCTGAGAAGAAAATTGTTAGAATTTATTAAATGAGTTCATTAGTACAAAACTATGTATATTTATTTAATTAAGACTTCTTTTAATTTAGCGTTGCTTTCAGAGGACTGAGAATTTTAGTCCAAGTGTAAGTATCCAGTGTTATAAATTTTAAAATGAAAGGAAATGCAAAAAATGTTATAAAGGTAGAAAATTGTATATATGCAACTAGAATGAATCTGCATAAATATTTATATTATTTCTGTCAACTATTTTCTTTTTAGCTAAATTTAATGCAACCTTGATAAAATTATATTTTTTTTAGTCGGCCACTACAGTGCACTGCTCTCGATATTAGCGAACACAATTGCTCAATTCACAAGGTCTCTTATCAGTCATATTGTCTTAATGTCCTAATATATCATGACTCGGCGGCTCGGCTTAACCGACTCTTAGGCACTCGGCGTTAGTCTCTACTGGTTCGTTACGATGACACAATAAACATAGCATAGAAAGTTGTATTATTTTAAGACATTTTTTGCTTGAAAAGCAATAAATACCATTTTGAAATATTAGGACATTATGACATGATAAGATACCTTGTTAATTGACCAAATAAGGATACGAGTCTTAAATGAAAGTTTATTCTGAAATGATTAGAAATGTCATGTGTATAAAAATGCAATATTTTACAGCACGCAATTGTTTTAATCTGTATTTTACTTCTGGTATCACGACTGGTAACTCCTCAATCTTAATCCCATGTAGATTATTTGTGGTAGTGGGCCTTATATCGGTACATAATTAGTCATAGTTCCTTAAATTATGTAATATGACTTTCGTATATATAAAACTTATTTGGAATACAATTTGTGTAGAAATCTATACGAATTAAATATTATTTGCTATAAAATCCTATTCCCGGAGGACATTTGTATGGGTGCAAATTGAAATAAGAGACTGATTTCAAATAATTTCAATTATACATTTTTTAATTTAAAATAAAAGTTTTCTCCTCAGGGGTATATCAAAAACCGTCTTCGCTCAGTATAGATTTCTTGCGTATATCCTCTGGAATATATCGAAAATATAATTCACTAGGTTGCCTTTTGGTTTAGTAACTACCTCTTAAGTATTTCAAAGATATAATTTAGAAACTTGGAGATTTACCTGGAGTAAGTATATATATAGATGATATCATAATTGGTGGTAGAACGATAGAAGAACATGATAGGAATGTTAGTATGTTTTTGGATAGAGCTAGACAGCAAAATATAAAATTAAATAGAAATAAAATTCAATTTAGAGTACAAGAAGTAAGTTTCTTAGGACATATTATTTCGAATAAGGGCATCGTATAGAATCTATTATGGCACTTGAATTTCCAAAAGATAAAACAAGTAAGAGAGCTATATTCGGCTGTGCCGAATCTTATATACCCTTCACCAAATCATACTTTAAAATAAAATTAAAAACTTTTTTTTTTTAATTTTTTTTTTCAAAATTATTTTTTAAAAGTTTTTTCCAATTTTTTAAAAATTTTTTTTTTTTTTAATTTATTAGTGAAAAATATGTATGACAAAAGTATGTTTTTTGTGAAAAAATATTCGGGTTAAAAAATATTTTCCCGATTTTGACCCATTGTAGGTCCAACTTTGTATAGCCTTATATATATCGTTGCAAATGGCAATGAAATATCTATCATTAGATATCCATATTGTCTATATTTATGACTTAGTAATCGAGATATAGATCGAAATATAGGCCAAAAAATAGACGTTGTCTTGGATTTTTGCTCATATATCCGGTATTTATGAACGGATTTTACTGAAACTTGATTTTAAAAGACAGTCAGACAGACGGACATGGCTAAATCGACTCCGCTATCTATAAGGATCCAGAATATATAGGGCCGGAAAATTATATTGTGGAAATGACAAATGGAATAACAAACTTAAATATACCCTTCTCACGAAGGTGAAGGGTATAAAAATAGAATAATTTTTTTTTTTAAACCTTTGTTTCATTTAAAAAGTAACGGACTTATTGATCCGCCCTCATATTATATATTTGTTGAAGAATTTTAGAAAGCTCACTTTTTCAGATATTGGTTTATTGAAACTTATTGAAGAAAATGGTATAAATGACAAAAACTATTATACTACCTTAAACGAATAATTCTTATGTGCTTTCAAATCCAAAAAAGAAATTGTGACGTATATTTTTTTTAACAAAAAAATACTTAATTAACTACCGTATCAAGTAGCATTTCTCAAAAATATATGTTTCATTCAATGAACAAAATAATATTTGTGTACTTTGATTGAATTAATATACAGTGAAAACAGCTTCTAGTGGACACTCTCTATAGCTGACACCTCCCTTTAATGGACAAATACTCTGAATCTTAATAGCAAATAATAATTTTCCGACGATAATAATTTCCCGACGTAGCTTTTTGGTAAGCAATGAAATGGATTTAAGAACTACTTCCTAATTTTTTGCTGGGATATAATATAGAATAATTCAGTCGAATTTTATCATGAGTGATTTTATTACGGTAGACTAGGTGATAGTGTGCTAAAATAGACTAGATGATAGTGTGATTTGATGTACTAGGTACTTATTTGTTCCAAGACACCATGGGTAACACGGTTGTTCTTATTAGTACGCTGGACAGAACCATTACCAATGTGTTTTTATTGCTTATCGCTTATTGAAAAATTGGGTCTGCAAAATATATAGTTTCAAGTGGAGAGTGCAACACACAGCTCAAACGATTACGGATATTTTGAAGTTGCATTTCCGGTTCGGTAATTGGCGGTTTTTAGAAGTCCATCTCAACAATCTATTAACTCTGGAAGCTCGCAATGGGAATATCGGACAAGTGTGAATGAACTTGTTCGACAAAATAAATGAAAATTATTTATTTTTTACACTCACATTTAACAATGTAACAGAATTTTTATAAACATTTTTTTAATTTTTTTATTAATATGGATTTTCTAAACTCATTAAGATTTAAATAGTGATTTCGTTTGAACTAAATCTGTCAGAGATAATAAATGGGATTTTCCATTTTGTAGTAAATTTAATAAAAAATTGTATTTTTATATCCAAAAATAGTTTATTTATTGTATAAATAGTTTTTCTTTATCATTCAAATGTTTTAATATAACTTTAGCCAATTTAAATCAGAATAAATAATAATAGATCTTACGAAAGGGTTAATTGTCAAATTAACTGCCATACTGCGCTCAATTTTTGACATGTATGATCAGGATACTCTGGCAAATCATCATCAATAGACTGACCCTTGAACAACGCTACCAAACTATCCAAATTTACTTCGATTCGCGCAACTTATAGACGACTGTTTTATCGAAAAATGTTGTTTAGTGATGAGACTCATTTTTGGCGTTATGGGCTGAGACTAATCCACAACAGACTCTATTACATCCAGAAAAATGCACCATTTAGTGTGGTATACACGCGGGTCATCGGATCTTAATTTTTTTAAATTTAGGCCGATCTCCGTTATGGTCAATGGAGATCATTACCTCACCATGATCAATAATTTTTTGTTTGAAAATATAACATTGATCTGGACTACATGTGGTTTCAACAGGATAATACTCATACGGCGACCGCAACCATTGATTTATTGAAAACAAGGTCGTTATTTCGAGTGGTTTGAAATCGCACTGGTTTATGCTGATAAACCAGCAAAAAATTGACGCCTTGGAGGTCAACATTGTTCGTGTTATTCCTTACATACGGCCAATGCTCCAAAAAGGAGCCCAAAATTTGACGTCCATAATGCGCTTCGTCAAGAACAGCCACGGTGTCCATATGCCCGATATCATTTTCAAATGTTAAAGCCATGTATTGCCATGTCTTTCGAATAAAAAAATTGTTTGATAGGAATTTACTTTTTTGTGTTATTTTTTACGATTTCAAGTTCTGTTGGGCTTAAAAAAACACACATTACAAATATGAAATTTGTTTTGAATAACCACATATGTAACCGATTATTTAACCGATAATCAAAAGCTTTATAAATGCTTTGATTGGTTTTCCAAAATTCGATAACAAAACTTTCCTGTGTCTGGACTTCTTGTTTAAGAAAATACCAAACAAATCGCCACAAAATTGGGAATGACAACATTTGTTGCCTCAAACGGAGTAAAATACATAATATTAGTTTTAAAGCAATTTATGGTGAAGCAGTGTCGGTGCCTGAAGATGATGTTAAACAATTTAAAGAAAGTCTACAATTATTGCTTCATGAGTTAAACTAGAAAATGTGTACAATGCTGAAGAAAGCTGTTTATTCTATAGAGCATGGTACAGCAGGTAAACTGGCTAAGGAAAAGTTATCAATAGCGGATGGATTTATATGCAAATGCATGTTTTTTTTCGAACGTTCCAATACAATGTAGACTAATTATCTATCCAAATCACACACGATGCTATAAAATGGCATCGATTTGTTAGGGAATATTTTTGCATAATATATTTATAACGCATATTTTTAACATTTTTGGGTCATACTTTGATTTTTTTGGAGCTATTTTAGGTGCATATATATAATAATTTGGAAATCGAACAAAAAGGTCTGAATGGACGAGTAATTGCAGCAATTGGATTGTAAAATAGGTAAAGAAAAAAGAAACATAGGTTTATTTTTGGATAATGCAGCGTTTCATCCTCTCGAAGTGGAGGTAGATAACATAAAGATACTTTTGTTACCACCAAATACAACTTCTATCTGCCAGCCTTTAGAGCAAGGTATTAATAGAAGTTTTGAATTTCATTACCGCAGATTTATTGTCAAAACTATTCTGTCAAATTCAGAAGCAAATTTAGACGGTAAAAAAAATTCTTCTAACTTGATGGCGAAGATAATATTCCTTTGACAGAACTACAAAAGCGC
This sequence comes from Calliphora vomitoria, assembly GCA_942486065.2. NCBI lineage: Eukaryota > Metazoa > Arthropoda > Insecta > Diptera > Calliphoridae > Calliphora > Calliphora vomitoria. The sequence continues at coordinate 44,712,907 of OW818030.2, read as the reverse complement.
ACGCCACATCGGGTCTCACAATTTTGAAAAAATTGGTAAAAATCCATGAATGAGCCGAATGAGCTGAAATTTAATTTCTAAAAAACTCAGTTTTTGGAACACATTTTCCCCGATTTAGGAATTTTGGTATTTGAAAATTAAAAATGTCAAGAACTATAATTTCGTTGATTTAAGGACATTTGAATTTACAAAATTTCCAAATTTTGTTAAAAAAAGCCTATATTTATTCATCAGGAGCACCACAGACCTTGCTCCCTTTTCAAGAATTTTAACATTTTTTTTATTTTTTTTATTTTTTTATATTCCATGCAAAATGTGTCTTGGAAGAAACGTAAAAAGTGCAGCCATTTTTACATGTTCAAAATTTTGATGCATGTAACTTTTTATAGGAAGCAGATAACTGCTAGTAAGTCATTCTGATTTTATTCAGAATTTCACAGCAAAAATAACTGATATTTTAAAAAAAAATGTCGACCCTCCATATACCCGCCATATTTAAAAAACCTAAAAAAGATCCAGCAGAATTAAAACAAAATAAATAAATAAACCTAAATATCTCTTGAACTATCATAAGTATGTTTCTTGTAGAGCAAAAAGCAAAATATCTCTTGAACTATCATAAGTATGTTTCTTGTAGATCTCCTTAATGACTATTTAGTTTTTAAATTTCAGCTCATTCGGATCATAATTGGATTTTAGGCGATTTTTTTAAAAAATAATGTGATACCGGTGGTGACGTGTAATTTTTCTAATTAAGCGTAAAGAGCTTTATTTACAACTTTTTTATCTTTGGTGACCCCCACTGAAATTTTCCGTCAATAATTTTCGTAGAATATTTTAATCCTTAAATGTCATTCCTGAAAGGACTTTTTTTGATTTTCTTGAAAAAAGTGTAAAATTGACTCCTAAAGAGAGGAGATAGAGGGTTAAGATCTTCAACAAAAATTATCTCCATCAAATTCGACAATATAACTCTGACAATAAGAATTATCTCAGACATTAATTTACATGTTTTCCGTTAGTATAATGATGCCTTCGATCAAAAAATTAAAACTTTGACTGTAAAACAAAATTCAGACCAGCTGAACTATAAGTTTATTCTACAAAAATGATCTACTCAACATGACCTTTCAGAATTATAGGATGGCTATTCTGTTCCAAAAATGCTGTTGGACAGAGTAATTAATAAAGAAAATATGTAAAGTTTTTTTATTAGAGCTTCCCACAGGCGGACAACTCTCAATAATGGACAAATTTCAGGCGGACGTAGCTGTTCTCTATAGAGAGTTTTTTGAAAAAGTTACAATTTCTTTCGGATTAGACTGAATATTGATTTTTTGGCAGTTTAGGCTTGATAATTCGTACGTAAAACTATGACAATTTGACCAACTATGTCGTATATATTTAATGATTTTGTTATTGCCGGAAAATTTGTGCATACATAAACCATTTCTTCAATATTTTTTATTTAAATTTTATTGATATTATCAATTGGCTGATTGCAGCAAAAACTAACAATTTTCTTTTAAAATTCAAATGAATGTATTTAACAGAATCCTTGAAAAATAACAAAGAATTTTAATTTATTTGATTTTCTCAACAATATTTCCTTTTTCTGTCTATATAATTACATACTTGAATACAAAGTCATTATAGAAGTACATTTGTAAGTAAATAAATAAATAAGTACTTTAAGATAATATTGATTTGTCCCAGTTTCTTAAGAATTTCATACTAATCATTGAATGTGGCAGTTAATGTTGTTTATACTCATATGTAGAATACAATCGTATTAGACACATTTCATTAAATCAGAAAATATCTACATATATGTATGTATGAATGTATTTAATTTTTAGTTTATTTTATTTTCCATTGAATTTTAAATTCAATTCAATTTGAAGAGCTTGTTGTACTGATGTTTATGAAGTGCGCTGCTGAATAAATACGAGTTTGGAACAACTCGAACAAATGAATAAATAAAACAAAAATAAATAAATAAATAAAATTTGTAATTATGTACATGATGAAACATTAAAAGATGAATAAATATTTCGACACTCTTTAAATTAAATTAGTTGCAACTTGTGCTTAACCAAAAACACAACCAACCAAGCAACATCATCGATACCAACACCATAGAGTTTCCTTTTCCACCCATTAAATAAACATTCAAAGAACACATTGTGGCCATAAATGATGGAAGATGATGTGGCTGCTGCAGTTGAGGTGATTTTATTTTAAGAATTTGATTTAAGTAGCTACTGTTTATTACATTTTGTGAAAAAAAAAACATTAAAATAAAATTATAATTGTACCCTTTTATTACTCACATCATGTTGGAGTTTATTGAGACTGCCAATGAAAATGTGTAAATATGTTTGTTGTTTCTTTAAAATGTATCTTTCGGATTCAAGAAGTAATTTCTCATCAAGTTTATAATTAATTAAAAATAAAATAAACAAAAAATATTGATATTTCCTAAAATTTTGATGCAATTAAAAATGTTTAAAAACATTTAAATCAATCTACGCAAACATAAAATTGAAAATTTTATTTCAAAATCATGAGAGCTGCAGAAATAAAAATCTCTGCAGGAAATGTTTAAGGAACTGACACGGCGTGGAAATGTCTTCCATCAGTTTGGTTTTCTACATTTACACATTGAATGTAATTAATCTATAAGTACCGGATACATGTCGTATTTAAATATGTATGAAGATTTATATTATGATGAAAAATAATAAAAATATTTGATTTCACAATAAATTCTAGTACTACAATAAAAAACATACAATCAAATATTATTATAGATATATGCAACCAATGACAGTTGTCAAAAAAGTACTATCGAATCGTATGGTTATTTTGACGTTCTACAACAATGGTGCGCAGCCCATAGCACAAAATCAAATCACTCGTATTTTTATGCTCTTACAATTTAGTAGTCGTTGTCCACTCAACGAGACAACTACAAAAGCGCATGAGCACGGGTGTATGACGTTTTCTTTATTTTTTCAGTTTTTGTATTTGTTTGTTTGTAGGTGCACTGAACAAAATAAAGAATTGAATGTGTTGGTGAGAGAATTTGCTTTTGCGCACCTCTGTTCTACAACCACTTTTCAATGGTTGTGATTTGCAGAACGAGAAAGAAATACAATTTTCAATAGGAAACGAATGTGATATATGTATGCCCCTCTTTCCATATTACCGAAACCAGCTGATTCTTATCTGTAAATTTGTGCATACAATCACACATGCCAAAGATTTTTTATTCTTTTGGATCTCCATCTTTCGTATAAACAAAAAATTATATATAAATCTTTGATATCAAGAATATACCTTCAACGATATGTCAAACAGAAATACAACACATCATATGTCTGATAATACAACAAAATACTGACTAGCATGTATTTTACTGTTGCAAGAGTTAGGTTTTTGACAATTATGTCTCATCACTATGTTACCCTATGCCTTCAACTATCTCTAATCAGAGTTACTGCCGCAATGAGATAAATGGAAATTAATCCTGTGGTAATCTTATTTGTTTAGGAGTAGGCACTGTTTTGCCTCTCTTTAAGAGGTGACCGCCAAACAAAAGTTCCACAATATGGATATTTCCGTCGACTAGACAATCATTTATTCCAGATTTTTTACGAATATACTGGGGAGATCTGACTATGGCAGCGACATCCACCTTCCGGAGAATGTCATACAAATACTCACTGCTGGATCAAGATTTCATGAATAGGTCGGATGTCCTATCTTTTCGGACCAGTTGAATCTGAAACTGTCCCTTAGGTTACCAGATTACGGTAATTCAGGTCAAAATTATAAACCACGGAACGACTTTAGTATCAAGGGATATCCACATATCATTACCTTAATATAGAAAGGTCCTAACTCGTGTTTTTTTGTAAGCCCAGATTTTAGTTTATTTCGATAAATGGTTCGCTCATACAAGGTGGCGCAAAAGTAAACTTCCGATGTTTTTTGGCTGTAATTAAAAAGCAATGAAAAACTTTGATTCTTCTTGTGGATTATTTTTATTCGTTCTTTTAATTTTTTTTACATCAAGTCGAGAATATGATGTCATGTAAATGGCCGCCGCCACAGTTGATTGTCATTTGAGCTCTTTTTATGGCATTTTCCATCACTTTGGCCAAAACTTCCGGCGATAGGTCCTCACAGTCTTGACGGATATTGTCTTTAAGAGCTGCAAAAGTCTGAGGCTTGTTGACATAAACCCTCGACTTCAAAAAGCCCCACAAAAAGAAGTCTGGAGCGGTCAAATCAGGCGATCTTGCTGGCCAGTGCAAATCGCCAAAACGGGAGATTAGGCACCCGGGAAATGCATCCTTCAGCATATCGGTTGTGGCACGTGCAGTGTGTGCCGTTGAACCGTCCTGTTGGAACCACATGTTTTCCAATCCCAATTCATCAAGTTGCGGCAAAAAGAACTCGTGGCTCATTGCTCTGTAGCGCTCACCATTCACAGTAACCGTTTGGCCTGCGACGTCTTCGAAGAAAAAAGGTCCGATGACTCCTCCAGCGAAAACAGCACACCATACAGTGACTTTGAGCGGGTGTAATGGCTCTTCGTGGGTTACACGTGGATTTTCAGTGCCCCAGAAGCGTAAATTTTGCTTACTTACGTACCCGCTAAAATGGAAATAGGCCTCATCACTCATGATTATTTTTGATGAAAAATTATCTTTCTCTTTGTGGTGATTAAGGATGGCTTGAGCGTATGTTAGACGCGATTGGCGGTCAGCAGCTAACAGCTGATGCACCGTCTGGACTTTGTACGGAAACATCTTCAAATCTTGTAACAAAATTCGCTGTAAAGACCGTCGACTGATACCCATTTGCGTGGCACGTCGTCTGGTCGACGTCGACAGCGCTTCCATGACATCCTCGGCTACAGCAGCAATATTCTCTGCAGAACGGCTACTCCGGGGTCTGCCACGTCTGGCAGCATCTCGGTTTGTGCCAGTATCTTCGAGGCGAGCGGCTAAACGTCGCAGTGTTTCACCAGTAGGCGTTGGACGGCCAGGAAATCTGCGACGAAATTCACGTTGTGCCAAAGTCACTGACCGATTATTGGTCAAATAAATAGTCAGCAATATTCCGCGTTCTGGAGCAGTGTAGCGTAAAATTTTTTATTAACGTGTATTTCGCATGTGCTTACTACACAAATGTCAAAACAGAACTGACATTAGGGGTCAATCGCAAAATTTATAGCATTTTCTGATAGGAGGATTACTTTTGCGCCAAAATATTTCGACTTAAAAACACGAGTTAAGGCCTTTCCATATTAAGGTAACGATATTTACTGATAGCAAAGGAATTCCTAATGAATGTGTATATCACATAGAAATTTGTGCGGTAGTATTCTGGATGTGTCATTATAGGGATAGTTATTTTAGGCAATCCCTTACAGTGACTTCTGTGGAAGCTGTAAAGACGAGAAAGAAGAGGAGATAACTGAACATTTTCTTTGTCATTGTCTGTCATTTGCTGACTAAGGACATATAGTGTTTGTTCAACAATTACTTATTGACAAAAGCTAAGTCTCTAGGGGTAAATGAAATATCATTAACACCTTTATAAGAACAATAGGATAGCTGGTGAAATATAGGACGTATGGTACGATAAACATAAGGTACCACAAAGGGACCTAAACGTGAGCAACTGTCAAAAGAAATTTTCAGTGTTCTCCTGCTCGTCGCCAGTTGTCACAGACACTGATATGGCTTTTTGTAATCGAAAGCAATGAGGTCTATATTCTGATATGGCTACAGTTTTCTAGTTATCCGGCATATGTTTTTGATAATTTAAATCCTACAACGAAGTCTAAGTTTACAAAAAGAGTGAGGATATATCCATGCAACCAAGTTTGAGGGAATCTGTAAAGTAGTATTCTAGTTCATATGTCCTGGCATTATTCTGTGTCTCTCTGTACCCCGGGACACAAAACGTCCTTATGTTAAGGCTGGAAAATCACATGGTATAGATAAAATTACTAGCACGATGATAAGTAATCTGCCCAACTCAGCACTGAGAATTATTTTGTTTATATTTAACTCAATACTACGCATTGGATATTTCCCATCCTCATGGAGATAGTTATGACACGAAAACCGTGAAAAGATGTCACTCAAGTGACATCATTCCATCCCATTCCGTCAAAACTGTTTGAAAGGTTGTTACTTGAGAGCCTTATAGTATACCTTGACGAAAATTGCATTATTCCTGACCATCAATTTCGTTATACAAGGAATTATAGTACTATCGAACAGGTACATCGGATAACTACACTTATTCGGAAAACCTTCGAGAGCAAGCAGTATTGCTCTGCATTATTTATTGACATATCTCAAGCCTTCGATAAAGTCTGCCACGATGGACTAATACACAAAATCATTAGATTACTACCTGCGAATGTACATAAACTGCATACATATGTACATTCCAAATCAGATCAAAAGATGTGATCTCATCACTTTGAAAAATATCCGCTGGTGTACCACAGAGAAGTATTTTAGGGCCGTTCCTATATATTTTATATACTGCAGATATGCCTACGAGCGCACTGACTCACACATATACATTTGCGGATGATACTGCTTTTTTAAGTACACATGGAGATACACAATAGCTTCTGAATAACTCCAGTCTCACATCGGCAAAAAATGTCTGGACAAATGGAAAATAAAAGTCAATACAACAAAATGCACACACGTTTCATTTACTCTAAGACGAGAAAGTTGTTCTTCCATACAGATAAATAATATCACAATTCCAGAACAGAGCCATGTGAGATATCTCGGTATCCATCTTGATCGCCATTTAACATGGACCCACCATATTGGAGCCATAGGGATCTCAATGTCCCCATAATATGCGAGGAGATTAAACTCCCCAGTTTAAACTACTTATCGAAACTATTGGATCATCCAAATCCCCTTGCCAGGGAGTTCCTGTCATTTGAGGATCATACCCGACTGAGGCTATTGGAAACACTGGATCTGGCCAGATAATCATTTTAACTTGCACTCATGTTGGACATTGCAGCGGCAACAACAACTTTAGCTTTAGTTTAGGTTAAGATTTTAATACTTAATGTAAATTTCTAAAAAGAAAGATTCAATAAAGAATATAAATAAATAAAAATAAGAAAAATTTTAAGATATAAGCAGCAATCAAGATCATAAAAACACTGAGTTTACCCGAAACCTTCTTTATGTTCAAGGATTGAAATTCCTGAAGTATTTATACCCTATACTAACGTGATAGTACTTATTAATCTCGGGTTTCGTGGACCATGATATCAATATGTCAAGTGCTGATTCCATGAGAACAATTATCGTTGGAACAAATTTTCCTTGAATAAGAAACTGATTGAACTTAATACTTTCTAATGGAGATATAACTCCTCTTTACAACTTGTTCTGTATATTCCTCGTCCAGTTAGTTATTATTTAGTCTAGCCCTACGTTGCTTAAAGTCTCGACTATTGATTATATATCTAAATTGTTTAATGCACCTGTACTATCTTCAATATGGAAGACGGAGGTAAAGTTCAGAATAATTCGTTGTCGGTAAGATTCAAATTTCAACTGTGAATCGCCATTTGCAATTACAAAACGAATTTTCGGTCACATGACAACCTTCATTGAATTAAGTGCGGGAATTTCAAGCTCCCATTCGTATTCCACAATGTCATGTGGACTTGAAGAGTAATCCGAAACCAGAACCTTAAAATTTTTATTTTTTTTGCTTGGACCAGCACTCAGCGGATGACCCCTACTCATGCAAAGCGTTGTGTTGGAACTAGGAAAATAGGTTATGGAAAGGAGGTAGAGGGAGTAGTGTTTGTGGATATTTGATTTGAATTTTCCTACATTGAAAGAGACAGGAAATACTTCGACAGGAAGCTTATTCAACATACGGACGGTACGGCTAAAAAACGTATTTTCTCTGTAGTGTGTTGTGCGATCCACTGACCAATCGACCACGATTGGATGAGCCCCCGATGATGAACGCGTATTTCGTAAAAATCTACGGGTTTCGGGAACGACTTCCCTAATTTCATCAAAAAACATTCCATTGTAGTATCGATAGAACAGTGAAACACAACCCACATTGCGAGGATGTTTCAGAGACACCCTACTGTCACCGATAAGGACCTTCGCCCTCTCCTGTACCCGGTCAAGTAACTCCAAAATATACTTCGAAGCAACGGCCCATACATGGGAGTTGTATTCCATTTTGGGTCGGATATAAGTGGTGTAAATAGTAAGGAGATCAAATGAAGTGAAGTATTTCTTACACCGTCTTAGAAAACCGAGACACTTGAATGCTTCTTTCGACACTTGAAAAATGTGTTTTGTCCAGCGAACATCACACTGAATTTTCATGCCTAGAACATCGAGAGCTTCTGATTCCTTAATATCTACACCACCCATAGAATGGCAACATACAAATTTTTGCTCATTTACAGCTAATTAAACATTGTTTCATTCAATTTGTTTTTAATAGAGATGACCATTTTGTTGCTAAAAATTACATCATTATGATAAATTTTTACTTATAGAAATTTTGCAATAAAAACTAAAAGTATTGCAGTTAACTGCATGTTTTTAATAGCAATTCCAGCGAAGTGAACGTGTTATTTCTATGACAGAAATATGATCCTTTTTTTTACAAACAATATGTATGTGAGTAAAAAAAAATACAATAACGAAGAAACAAGTAAGAGTGTTATATTCGGCTGTGTCGAATCTTGTATACCCACCATCAATATGTGATAATAATAGGGGTTATATCAGGGGTGGGTGAATTATGGATTGATCCTCACAAAAGTTAGTGGAATGATTTAGGTGCATATAAAACTTGTTTATGGCCATTATAATCACGATATTAATTATTATAAGACAATTATAATTGTTCAAGTGAATTTTTGAAGGGGGCCTTGTATGGGGACTAGGGACAAATGTTGCACGATTTCCGCCATACTTTACAATATAATTTCAGAGTACTAAAAACTAATTTGTGCAAAATTTTATCAGAATAATCAACATATTTATGACTGCCCAAACAGTATTCCGAGGGGACATTTGTATGGGGGCTAGGTGAAATCATCGACCGATATTGTTCATTTCCAAGAATTTCAGGCAGCTAGTTCATTTAGTATGGGCCCTATCCTATTTTTAACATTTAACAGACAGACAGACGGACGGACATAGCTAGATCATCTTAGAATCTTTTGAAAACCCAAAATAAGTATATATTAATGTGGGTTTGCGACAAATATGTTGATATGTTACAAACGGAATGACAAAATCAATATACCCCACATATTTTATGATGGTGGGTATAAAAAACTGAAATACATTAAAATGTATGGAACATGGAACCGACTCTAAGTACGTGCTCATACTACTCTAAATTCTGTTTCACATGAAAACAATTAATTGTAAAATCGTATTACTTTTTTACTCGTACAACTTTAAGCTACATACGTACATAGGTATACGACTATGTATTGTAAATATGTACATACATACGTACGTAGTCGTAAGAGTACCTAGCTGGTATTGTTAAAATATGATGGAGAATTGAGTTGAATTGAGTTTTCTAATACAAAAACAATATAAAAATTTTAATTAGTTTGTGAACACAACAGAAACAAAAAAAAATATACTGTCATTGAAAGTCACGTTTTGCAAACAGTAAAACAGAAAAAATAAATGACAAGGAAAAGGAAAAACGTAAACAGAAGGAAACCAAAACGAAACCAAAGTAGAAGGAAGACAAAAAGTAAATAGAACAATCCGGACAAAATCAACAAACCACAATTGAAATGAGAAAAATATACCAGGACAATGACTTGACAAATGAAATTGCCCGAGGCATGTTAAGTTGTAGACATAATCTGAAATTCATATATGTAAGAATCTTTCTTACAATAACGTATGTCATTATACGTTTTTCAGTAATATAAACTTTTACTTACTAACTAATACATAGTACTTATTAATATACTTTCATTGTATTTGCTAAAATTTAGTTACTCTATAGTTTTTAAATACATGCCAGAGTACGATGTTTAATACATATGTTTACTGTATTGTCAAAACTTTTCTTTAACTTAAACCCTAAATGTGTAATAAAATTATTAAAACAATACATACTAAAAGTTATGATAAAATTATTCATATTTACCAAGGTTGGCAACCGAAACGAATAACGGTATCGGTAACGGTATCGGTATTAATTTTATTTTTATTTCGGTATCGGTAACGGTATTTAAATTATATCGGTATCGGTATACCGGTATAAAACTAATATATCGGTATTTATACCGGTATAAAAATTAAGTACATCAAACCTAACAAAAAAATCGAAATATATGAAAGAGCTACAAAAAAATACAATATGTCAAAACAACAGGTACTTTGTTTTTGTTAAAAGATAATTGAATTGTCAAAGTTGCCTGTTGTTGTTTTTGCTTGAATTGACAATTCAATTATCTATACAAGTGAACAAAATAATCAGCTGTTCTTCTGAGGTCACCTGCTATAAATTCGTCCTGGTATGTAAGTAAACAACTAAGGCCCGTTTTCTCAATGTATCGACAAACTGCCTGTTACTAAATGTCGACATAAATTTATTAGGCCGACAAACTGCCCGTTAACAATTTTGGTTTTCTCAATATACCGACAAAAAACGTTATTTTCAGTTGGCAATACCACTCAAAATAGATGTGAAAGTTGGGAACCCTGCCTTCAAGTGACAACATATTTACATAAATCAGCTGTTTAATGTGGCCATCGACAGGCGGAATCTTTTAAAATATTCATTATCCTGATAAACTCTTTCAGCATTTACTTGGAACTCATGTTCTTCGAGTTTATCCTCCATAAAATTAATGTGAATTCCTCTGTTAAACTTGATTTTATAAAATCTATTTAATTTAGTTTTTCCAAAACACATACACATAACAACTATGAACAGAAGTCAGCTGATTGAATTTATCTGCACGATAAATAAATAATTGGCAGATGAGGTCGGGTTAGCTTTGCGACAGAATAGAAGCAAATGCGACATTGAGATAACCAAATTTCTTTAATCTGCAGTTTTTCGTTGGGAAAAAAGATAATCACCTAATGAGAAAACGGCCCTAAGACAGAGTTGCATTAGTTGAACATCAAGCAGGGATGGACAAGGCTCAAATACTATTTTCTACTAGCAGCAAAGTTTTTAAATTATGTAATTTTAACAATTTTGCAAAATTTAATTATAATGCCGGTATGATATCAGTATTGAAACTTGTATGATACCGGTATTGATTTGCAATTGATACCGGTATAATAAAGGTATTGATACCGTTATGATAACGGTATTGTACCGGTATGATACCGGTATTAAGGGAAACGGTATTTGAATACCGGTATTTTACCGAAATAATTATTTCGGTATCGGTATGAATACCGGTACTCAATTTTAAATGGTATTTAATCGGTATCGGTATTAATAACGGTATCGGTTGCCAACCTTGATATTTACTTATAACTGCAAAATTCTCCTTGTTCAAATTTAAATTTTTATTGACACAAGGACACAACATCCATAAAAATATATGTTCTTTATACTAATCACATTTACATGTTCATAAACATTAAATACAAAAGCAGTTGGTTGGATATTTCAGAATACTTTTTTTTGGCTTAATTTTTCATGCTAATTTGTTAAGACAGTTTTTCATTGTAGGTTTAGTACATAGTGGTTTAGAAAAGTTTTTTTTTTTTGGAAATAATTCGGTATCTCGGGCGCTATTGGAGATGTTGTTACGAAATTTCACATGGTACGAGCTGAGGTGTTTTCGAGTTGATCTACAGTTGTTCAGCTTCTTAGGCGAAAAGGGGGTCAGTGCGTGGACCCTCAAATTTGGTCACATAGGCTCATACATTTTTTAAAAAAATCGCCAAAAATTCATTTATGGTCGGATCTACAATTTAATTTACAGATTAGTGCCTACTGTAACGTTATTTACCGTGTAATAGTAAAAAAAAACTTTGAATATATTTAAATAACATATAGGGTTATACAAATAAGGACCCTTTTCGAGGATCGATTCTATTCGTTTTTAGAAATTTATTTTAAAAATTGGCCAAGTTTGGATAGGTCTGGGTGATGTTGTGCTCACTAAAGTGAGCCATGTTTTACTTTACATGCTTTTGCATTAAGTTCTGTTTCCGGATCATATGACAATTGTTAATTGTATAAATAAACCTAAATATCTCTGCAACTGAAAGAGCTCTTCTCAAGAACTATTTATATTTTAAAATTTATCTCATTTTTTGGCGATTTTTTAAACCAAATTTGAATGGCTACACACTACCCACTATTATGCCTAGGAAGCTGAACAACTTTAAGCCAACTCGAAAACACCTCAGCCCGAATACCGAATGATTTCCAAAAAACGTTTATAAACCAATTAATTTTGTTAAAATATTGTTACGTTTTTACCTTTTAAAAACGGTAGTTTATTTCCTTTAAATAAACCGGATACTTTTGATTGAAAATAAAAACATCAACTCAAAGCTTTTATTCAATGTTGTATGTTCCACAGCTATGTTAATAACGTCCACAGTTATGTTAACTGCTGCTAATCGGCTGGTAAACGACATTGTCCACAATTAGAAGTCTCCAGAAATAGAAAAGTTAAAAAACATGATGCAACTTTAAACCAGCCGTTAAAACCTTTATATTTAAATTCAAATACAATTTCGTAACAATATTAAATTTCTAAGCAAGTTCATTTTTCAAAATTTTTAATTTTATTTTGATTTTCCTGCGAAAACAATAAAATAAAGCAAGTTTTTATATTTATGTTTTTTCTTTACCCACTTAAAATGGACAACAGAAGGATCAGGACAGTCGCATATGCTGACGATGTTGCAGTATTTATATATGGTAAATTTCTGGATAAAATATCTAGTTGTATGGAATCGGCATTAAGTACACTGAGTGAGTGGAGTATTTCGAGTGGACTTAGTGTGAACCCACAAAAAAACGGAATTGGTTCTCTTCACTAGGAGGTATAATATCGATGACTTAAGACCACCTAGACTGAATGGAATTAGTCTTGAAATTAGGGATAATGCAAATTACCTTGGCATCATTCTGGATAAAAGATTATCCTGGAATTTGAATATTCAAAACAGGATTAATAAGGCTTATGTTGCATATATTCCTGCAAAAGGGCAATTGTTACTTATGCCTAACTGGCCTACCTAAATAAAAGCGTAAGGCGGAACGTTTCTTTACGCTTAGCTTTAACGCTGAAATGTCATACCTAAATAAAAGCGCCAACGCTACGTCAAACAATAAAAACAAGGTTATCAAAAACAACCCGGATTATTTAAACAATAAAGTACCTTGCAGTATTGGTGTTTCTGATTTTTGTTTCGTGATTTGTAAACTAAAATTTTATCAAAGAAACTAAATATTAAAGTTTAAAAATGTGTTTCTTGCATATTTGTTGCTCCTTTTGTATGTATGTGTTTACATTTGTTGTGTCTTGCAACTATTAAACGCGCTGTCAAAATCGGATTTTCCAATTGCAAAGCGTTGCCGTCGCGTTATTTCGGTATGCTGCATACAAATTGTATGGGCATGAGAATTTTTGACAAGTAAAAAACGCCTTACGCTCCAATTTAGGTATGCGTGTAAGGGTATCAATTGGATCTTTAAAGCTGTTGTTAAACCCATCTTGTTCTATGAAGTGTTGGTGTGATGGCACGCTTTGGACAATGCTACTCATCGGTAGGCCGTTGAACGAGTTCTCAGGACTTTCGCGATACTGGTTGTAGGCGCTATAAGGTCTACCCCCACTAAGGGACTTTTTACTATTTTAAACTGGTTACTCAACTCTGCTGCGAGACTGAATGCTGGAAAGATCATGGGCACTCTAGGATACTGAACCACTATGGACACCTACATAGTAATGTCGACTACTGCATCGCAAAACCTTTTTTCGATAGGCATTTTCATTCTATAATTCGGAATAGGGATTTATGGCAGCGCGGACTCTTCCCCCCTGACGATGTCATAAGGGTATATACTGATGGCTTGAAAAGGGGCAGTAGGGTCGGTGGAGGTTTCTTTATTGAGAACTTTGGGATCAAATCCTACTGCAGGCTACCTAACTTCTGTACGGCTCTTCAGGCAGAAGTTAAGGCCATTAAACTGGCATCCAACTGGCTGAGGTTTTATCAAATATCTGGTGATATATGCATATATACCGATAGCAAGGCTGTCGTTAACGGAATAGCGGTTGTCTTCACGACATTTAGGTTAACCGAGGAATGCCGGGTATCCCTTAATGAAATAGCGAGACATTGTAGGATAACGCTTATATGGGTCCCTGGCCACGATGGAAATCAGGGTAATTGTATAGCAGATGAACTGGCCAAAAGGGGTGCGATGGATGGTGAGCGTTTGATTTTAAGACTTGGGTATACCTTGGCAACAACGGATTGAATATTCATTTGTATTTGGCATAAGTTCGGTGGGAATGAGGAGATCGACCCCTTTTCTGGTATTTCCCATGTTAAATGCAAGACGGCTGTACAGTAGATACTATATGAATCTGCACAAGCAGGTGGACCAACGAGTCTTCCTGTGTTATATCGAGGTCTACTTTGCCCGTATATGATGCCAGCAGGACGGACCTACTTATGGAATTTCGTCGAGAGCAAATAAGGCTAATTGTCTCCTTCATTACAGGACACTGTATAATTGGGACACATGCTAAAAGACTGGGCCTACGGTACAATGACTACTGTAGGAACTGTCACAATGAAGAAGAGGAGGAGACGGTAAACCTGAGAGAACGCATTCTCGGAATCCCATTCCTATCATGCTTAGATGAGTTATCAAGGATTAGTCTTAGACGAATCTACTCCTTCATCAGGGAATCTGGTTGGTTTAGCCTGGAATCAATGGATGTATGATAAATACCCAGCTGTTTACCCCTTGGATATAACAATAGAATCAGTTTTTTTTAAATAGACCCAAGTGAGCTGCTTGAACAGTGTCTGCCCATGTAACCTAACCTTACACACTTATACAAATC
The DNA here is from genome assembly GCA_942486065.2 of Calliphora vomitoria. Lineage (NCBI taxonomy): Eukaryota > Metazoa > Arthropoda > Insecta > Diptera > Calliphoridae > Calliphora > Calliphora vomitoria. Next base: position 44,697,756 of record OW818030.2, on the reverse strand, counting down.
CCAACCAATTATATCAGGCAGTAAGAAAATATAAAATCACTGTTTATTGTTGGTGTCTGTAATTCTCATTCCTGATGATCTGGACCAAACAACTAGTGAAATGCACATAGGAACTAGCTTACCCCTTACCAATAAATTTCAGTGAAATTTGTGTATATATTCCAAAAAATAACTTTTGATGTTAAATTTATGATATTTTAATATGGATTTATATTTGGTCAATTCACAAAGGTTCTTATCATGTCACATTGTCATAATGTCCTAATATTTCACAATGGTTTTTATTGTTTTTCAAGCAAAAATGTCCTAAAATAATACTACTATCTATGCTATGTTTATTGTGTTATCGCAACCAACCAGCAGATACCAACGCCGAATGCCTACGAGTCGGTTAAACCGAGCCGCCGATATATTAGGACATTATGACAAAATGACTGATAAGAGACCTTCTGAATTGACCAATTGTGTATATGTGCATACACTACCAAAATACGAGTAGTTTTCAAAATTCCACCTAATTCGAACATTAAACTAAATTTTTCAAATCGAAAAAAAAAAACCAAAATTTTTATTCCACACTGAATTCAAACTGAATTTAATTTCATGACAGTTAAATATTAAATTTCGTTCTTACTTAACTTCCGTTTCCCTTTCTTTTTTTTTAAATAACCGCGTGTATTAAAAAATAAATCTCCGGAATTAGAGAAATAAATCACGTACGTTACATTTTGACCTCACGTGCCATTGGTGTGCCGCCATACTTTTGTTTAAAAGCTGCTTCTATTGTTCTGAATATTTATATTTCTTTTTGTTTGTTTGTTTGTTGGAGTGTGTGAGACTGGACAGACTCCTTCAAATACAAGGCCAACTAATAAATAAAATGTAATAAAAAAATAAAGAAAATAGTAAATTCTACAAAGTTTACGTGGGATGTGTAATACATTGACTTAAATGTTCTGCTGATGGGATTAACAATAAATCCGGGTGTATTAAAGTTATTTTGAAAAACTAAATCTAAACATGAAAATGTAAATACATGTTATTTACATCCACACATATTTAAATACAATCATATACATTCATACAAATATTTATATCTGTACATATGTTTGTATATATCGTCTAAGGATATATTTACACACATATGTTTGTTTGTGTTGGTATATAAACATTTACACATACCATGACATCAGCCATAAGAATATTGTTTATGACAGCATTTTAAGTTGAAGGACAAACCACACACACTTAAATATAATTTTATTATATGTATACAGTGGGTCAGAAAAGTCTTTTGGCAATTAAAAAAGGGCAGAATTTGCCGAAAACCCGAATGCTGGTCTTTTCAGAGACATGGAACCAGTGTTACCAGAACTCCTTCAAAAAAAAGTTAAAAATCATATAAAAAATTTTATTTTGTATGGAAATTCTATCAAAATTTATAAAATTTTTGAATTTCTTCTTTTCAAAAAAGAGCAGAAGTCGATAAAACAGTGCAATTTATGCACTTTATGTGCGATATAAACGAACCCAAATCTAAGTTGAGAAACCTGACATAACAAAGATTTCACCTAATCAATGTAACTAAAAAGTTTTTTGTCCAAAGACTTTCTTGGCGTAGTGTTAGTACAGAGTTTTTACATATTTATTTATTTATATTTTTATTGTATATTGTGGCATTTGAAAATATATTTGTAATTTTGTTTGTCTGTCTCCCTGTCGGTTTGTTTGAATGTGTTTGTAAATACGATTTAAATATGTTTATTTATGTAAAATATATTTCAAAAAATAATTCACTTGTTCAAATGCCACAGGATAATAATGGAAAGAGGATTGATGTCATTACACCACCTTCCACGCAATGGAATCCGTATTATTTTATGAATGTTTATTTTAGAGTTTATTTTTGAAATATTTTAAAATATGTTTAGTAGAATTTAGAAAATATTCGTATAATTTAGTACTTATTTGTTAATTAAGTGGTTATTTTGTAAAATTTTTTGAAACAATATTGTTTACAATATTGAAGATATTAGATTAGAAAAATATTGATTATTATTCTCAGTTCTAAGTAAGTTCCTCTAAATGAATAAGTATCTTATAATAATAGGTCAGATCCAGCTAATAAAGTATGGTGCTCAATACTTCCTAAATCCCCAACAAGACCGGAAATATTTATATAATCCCAAAATCATGTAGATGCCTTTTGAGTTTGATCAAAATTTATCATAACTACGTTAATTGAAAAGTTCATGAGAAATATTTCAGAATTCTTAAACTCCTATCATCCATAATTTTTTTTAACTTCTTTGAGATTTATCATATTAATGAAAGGTGTGGATATTAAAATGGAACTAAAAATGTTTTTTTAAACCATGCATTGGAAGCTGTGTAGCTAAAAACATAGACCAAGTTTGGGGGCAGTAATTCTAAACACATAAAGACTCATGTTATTGTTCGTTAATTGTAGCCTTTTACAAATTTTTCAGAGGCATGGGGCGAATACTTCGTTTTATAATCTTATTGTTGGTAAGAGAGGTTGTCAGAGTGCATTTCACTATTATTAAACGTACAATATATTTCAATTCAATTAAGATAATTCGATTATTTGCTACGAGACACTTATCGATTTCAGTACTCCCAACAATTAATAGTTCACTTTTGCTGGGAATAATGGTAAACTCTCTTTCCCTAGCACTTTTAAAAACAGTCAAACAGTGTTTTCGTTTCAATATTAACACACACAACGAACGATCTCATCTGACTCTTTGCTATGGCTCTCTTGTAGGAGTTTTGAACAATAGAAACTTCTAGTTCGATTTGAACAAAATTTGACATATGCAAACAGCAAGTGTTGTCGAGTTTAAGTTTTGAGTTTGGACCTCATGGCCCAAACAGGAGCGCGCACAGTAGGACACCTCAGGTATGTTACATTTTTAAAACGATCCTGTTTCTATGTTATGGTTCCGATGTCAAAAAAGTACATATCGCTCATTTTCTGCAACAACGTCATAACTCAAAATCTGGGTTTTTTGAACTAAGTAATACAAAATATGCGCCGTTCTTTAGACTTTCAATAGTTTTATCAGTTTTCAAAAAAGTCAATTATTTTTTGTGCGACAGTGTTTTCTTTTTTTTTTTGTTCTACACTTCAAAATTAAAATTCATGTTTTCTCGTATATTTGACAAGTAAAAATTTGGGTTAAATATCGATTTGAAAGATATTAACATCTACTATTTAAATCAGGTTTTATTTCTGAAATCGCATGATTTGTTGAACATTTATTTAAGAAATAGTAAAATGTCAAAAAACATTCAAAGCCGTTTTTCTCGAAACTACTTTTTTGAATTATGACGTTGTTGCAGCAAATGAGCGATATGAAGAATCTCCTCGTCAAGGGAAAACTTAAAAACTGGCAGAGAATTTACCTAGCACTCTTAATTATATTCAAAAAAAAATTTGTTAAGTAGGCAAACACGAATTTTATGAATTTCCTGTTAGGTAAGTTCTCTGCAAGTTAAGTTTTCCCTAATTAAATTGCTACGTAAAAAACATATGATAAAACATATTATATATCAATGTATAGGGGATTTTGTCTACTTTTCAAAAATATATATAACTTTTGACAATTAATAAATTCAGGGAATTCTTTTAAAAAAATATGACAAATAAATGCTTTTTATTGAATTTTTGCAAAGATACAAATTTTTCCAACTGAAATTAAATTTTTATTTACGAATATTATTTAATGATATCTTACAATTATTTAGATTTTTTTATTGAAAATGGAAAAATAAAAACAAATTTTGAAATTTTTAATCAGCAATTCCCAAAAAAAAAATGGAGCAAAATCCGAAAAATGTGATTTTTTAGTTTTTTGGCATACCAGGGACCGATAACCCCGGAACCCAATACAAAGTAATTACGAACATATTTGGCCATCTAAAATGGGATTTGGATATCGACTGTGCGATTTGGGAAATTTTGCCGTAAATTTGAATTTTACACATTTAGGATAGACCTGCTTCCCTCGGTATCCAAAATTTTCGATTTTTTTTTTTCATTTAAAATATTTTATGTAAAGTTAGCTTTTCCAAAAGTATAAATTCCTTATACATCTTCTTAGAAATTTGTTAGATAACTTAAAAAGAAGTAAAGTACTAGCGAAAAATCGCTGTTTTTTAATTTTTTAAATTAAAATGCATATTACTTTGAAGTCGGTCATGATTTTTAAATAATTCTTTTTCTGTTTGACATATGCGTTTGTAAAAATGTTGAAAATTTAATTTTAAAATGCGAATATATCCTAGGCTATAAGAGATAATTGACAGCTACGACGAGGTTTTTTATAGTGCGTGAGAGATTCTTTATATACATTTTGAAATCGGAACCCTAACGAAGAAATATGATCGTTTTAAAAATGTAACATACCTGAGGTGTCCCAATTTGGAGACCACTGCCTACGCCCCTGCTGGGCCCATTAGGTCCAAACTCAAAACTTAAACTCAACAACACATTCGTATTTCAATGAAATGTCAAATTTCATTGAAATCGCACTAAGCGTTTAGAAGTTACAGATTTATTTCCCTCTATTTTCTTTACCACTGTGAGAATGTCAAGATATGTTTCCTGCTTTATCCTATCCATCACATTCAGTTTGAAGTTGAATTTGCTATTCTGAGTGATATCAGAATTTTGTTATTGTTTGAAAAGTTAGGTCAAAAATCTGGTAACTTATACTTCCTCATTGTGAATATCTTATATCCTTGTGGATTCTCACACATTAATGAACATATATATTTAAGTAGGTTCGTAGGTTTATTATTATTGAAGTTCAAGAAGTGCAATTAGAATGAAAAAGTTGAGTCCACTTTTGTGTATTTTAACTCATACGTGTTTAATTTCATGATTATAGGTTTATTATTATAAAATAAACAAAAAGTAGGTTAGAACAAATAAAAAGTATCAAAAATCCTTATATACTCGTATGCTTAATTTCAAGTTTCCAGCTTTATTATAATAGAAAATTACATTAGAAAGATGAAAAGTGCCGTTAAAAGAAAGAAAAAGTACAACTAAGGCATCTTTTATGGGTTCTTACTTTATTTAGGATCATATTTGCTAAATTTCATGAAAATTCAAAAAGTACCCTTAGAAGAACCATAAAGTATCTAGCACCATAAAGGTTCCATTTTGGTTTCTCATTCATATAAGCCAATTTAGTGTTTCTGTTATTATTATTACAGAAAATTCAAAATGTGCCATTAGATTAAAAACTACCATTGATCTCCCTTATTTGGTACCATTACAATGATTTTTACTTTACTACTACTACTAACATTTATGTATAGGTGTTTCATTAATTTAATATATTAGAAAACTACCATTAGATAATAAAGCACATTTTCCTCCTTGAACATCCGTCAAAATTGAATTTCCGTAATAAAAAATTAAAATCTGCGTTCATTTGCTTAGGAATTCTTTTTTTTTTAAAAAGTACGAAGCTCGAATTTGGTCCAAACTACTCCATTGCAATCGAGTTCCAACTTTTTGAGTGAAATTGCAATTTTGAAATTTTATCCGAATTATCCGTTTTTATCCCTTGTTGGTAATTTTTTCCCCGTTGAGTTAATACACATTTTTTCAATTAAATGTCAGTATTGTAGCGGAGCTCATAATAAAATATTCATATGTCTATATCGAAGTATCGAAAAATCTATTTTATAAAAAAAAGTACCATAAAATAAATAAAATAAATACCCCTTATTTGATATGAGAAGAATATGATTTAAAATTTATTTATATTTCGATATTTTTACGCATATTTTTCCTTAAAAGTTGGAATTTCAAAAAAATTCCAAACACCTGTATGCTTTTTTAAATAGATGAAGATGTATTTTAAAAGTCTGTGGTTATGTATTTCTTTAAAAGATATAAGTTTACTAACTCTACCCGGTTTAATCCCAAAACATTTCACAAAAGAGATCAGGGATGATAAATTAAGTACAATTGAATTTCCCTGTTGAAAATTTGTGTCAATTGTTTTAAATGGACTGGTCTCGGCACATGTGAAAAGAGGACATATCACATGACTTGTACAAAAGATGACAATTTATCAACGAATTTTAAACAAATCTGGTAGAAGAAATACTTTTGGTTAGTTTCGTGACCTATCACGTATCGATTTAATTCATCCTAGGACACCGCCATTTTAAAGTGACAGTTCCCCTTCATATAAAGTATTTGAACTATAACCGGTTCCTACACTTTGGAACTACATACTGACGTGACAAGATTTGTGCTAGTTCCTTTCCCCTAGGGTTCTTCAGGATTCACACTTTAAAAAGTGGAAATAAATCTGTATATTCTTAAAGGATAGTCCGATTTTAACAACATTTCCCATGCGTTTAGATAAGTTGTAGTTGATGGGGCGGTCTCTAAGCCCCTAAAAATTAAAATTAAATTCAATTATTTTTGTTAAATACTTATAAATTTGTTAATTAAAAAAATTTTTGAAAAAATCGGGAAAGATTTGGATCCCCTGAGAGCAAAAACCTGACTTAGGTAGGTACAAAAACTGACATTTTCATTTTCAAATGCGAATCTATATATCTATATAAATATATAAATGTCTTTGTAAGTTTGTTTGTTTATTTGTTTGTTTGTTTGTTTGTTTGTTTGTTTGTTTGTTTGAGCATCACGCCTAAACGGCTGAACCGATTTTATTGAAATTTGGAACGTAGATAGATCCTTACTTGGAAGCGTCAATAGGCTATAAATTTTTTCAATACTTGGACCAGAAAGGGATAAAAAGGGGGAAAAACGGGTAAAATTGGTACCTTTAGTTTTTAAACAATAATTACTAAACGGCTGAACCGATTTTTACATCGACAGGGGTAGCGAAGCGCACCGGGTCAAGCTAGTATCTTATAAACTAAAAGATATAATATATGTAGCTATAAGGATGTTTTTGTAGATCTCTTCTAGTATATAATCTTTCAAATCGGATCGAGGATTTTGCATCGTTTTTAATTGTTTAACGAATGCGGAATGAAATTGCATCAAAACAGAAAACACTATATTTGTTTCCAACGTTAAACCAAATAATACTTACATAAAACCTTTGTATTAATTTAATATAAATTAATCATATTCATTCACTTTTGTGGCAGTTAGGAGGGAATTTATATACAGGTGTTGGAAATACCGATGATTTCAATTTTCTGAGCTCTTATTAAGGTCATGGTTTTATTTTTCTCTATTTTTATTTTAAATAATATACAAGAACTCTTCTATTTAAAAAGTTCCAAAAACTCTCAAATTAGTTTTAAGTTAAAAACATTGGGACATTTTTCCACTTTAGAAAAACTGGAATTTGAAGGGTATTGGAAAACACCATAATCATCTGGGTGTGACAGTTGGATGATGGAACAGTTAAAAAGAACTTTGCTTTTAAAAAAATAATCTCTGAAGTTTCTTTTTATGAAATGATTAATTATGTGTACACATTTCATAATATATTAATAAGAATTGAAGATCAAATCAAATTCCAAAAAAGATAAAATTTATATCTGATTGATTAAGATCCATATATATCTTTTTAGAAATAAGATTACGTTCCACTTATCTGCCTTTCACTGCCACTTGATGTAAAATATAACAAATTATTCCCGATGAAAATAGATAAAATATGGAAAAACTTGCAAATATTTTTTCAAGGTAGATCTTATTTGGTTAACATTTTGAAATAACTAAAAGCCAGGTTTTCAAATGGGGGTTTAAAGTATTAAGTTAAAACATGACGTAATTCAAAATAAGTTCTCAAACACTAATAGCTCATGTACTTTTCCTTTGGTCAGTTCGCATCCGTTATATAGCATAGGTAAACCACTTTGAGACTTCGCTAAGACCTCCCCCTGGTGTTTAAAGTTCAAATTCAAAACTTTAACTCAAATACACCTCTACTATACCCATGAGAAATTTTATTAAAATCGGACAATCCGTTTATAAGTTACGTACATATTTATTTCCACTTATTGAAGTGTGAATTGTCTTGAACAAGACGTATTCCTCTCAAGGTGGTGTCAATATCACAGCTGATTATTTTTATTCTTAACTTGTCAAATTCATTAGTGTTTGTTGTTGCGAATACAACAAAAAACGTAAATGCAGCAAAAACAACAGGCAAGCTTTGACAGCTCCAGCCAATATAAACAAAAACAAATGACATGTGATTTTTGTAAATTACGTATTGTACATGTTGTAGAGTCGCTTTTACCTTTTAATGAATACAACTTGGTATTGATGAAAGTATAATTCTACTGAATTTATCATCCATGATCTCTATTGTGACAAAATCATTGTAAAATCAATCCACTTACGTGTGATTTAGTCCAATACTTACCGCTTAATTTTTAAAACTTTGACTTGCTTATAAAGAAAAACTCATACAATATATTTGTCGGACGTTAAAATGTTTTATTTTTTTTTTTTTAATTTTATTTTGTTCATTTTAATTATTCTTATTACTTTTCATATGTATTTATGTGAGTGTGTATTTGAAGAAGTCATTCTTACATCATTAAATTCTATTTTTTACAAGAAGGATACACATTCAGTGGGAACTTAAATACTTAGAGAATTGAAAATATACATAAATTAAGAAAATAAAATAAAAATGAATTTAAAAATAAGTAAAAAAACAATATAGGCTTTAAAGTGTATTCATATATTATTACAAATATTTACTACAAAGGACAGTTGGCTACACCTGAGTAGGGGGGGGGGAGGAGCGGGAAAACATAAAACGTAGGCCCAGCTCTATCTCTAACATTAAACATACTTTTATACCCTTAAACATTCATTCTGTTAGATGCACTTGAGTTAATGAATTATGACTTAAGAACTAAAGTGAAAAATAAAATTTTGATAGAATAGATTAAGTTTTTTTTAAGACTTTTGTATGTACAACTTATTTAAATTAAACAAAATCATTAAAAATATTAAATTTAAGTTAAATTTATATAGTTAAATGCAATTAAATACAACATAAATTAAATTTTAAAATTCTTTAGGTAGAAATTTAAGTTTAAAGGTTTAGTGTATGTACGTATGGCAGTTTAAATATACTTTTTGCTCAGTTACTCTTTCTCTTATTTATCTTAATGATTTAATAATTTATTTTGTTGTTGTTTTATTTTTCTTAAGACAACAGAAATATAAATTTTGTATCAGGGATGTGGAAGAGAGGAGGGGTTAGGATCAAGGGGTTTGTTTGAATACTATCTACAAACTACAAAAATAAATTATTTATTTATTTGCTTCAATTATTATTCTTTTTCCACAGAATTTTTTTTTTTTTTAATTTTTGTTTCATTTGTCTTTAATTATTTAAATTTTAACTTTTTTTTTTTAATAATTATTTACACAAGTTATTATTATTATTATTTATGAGTTTAAGATTAATTAACTGAAAATATATGAAATTATCTCAATGAAATCAACTTAAACATTAATTAGTATTTATATATGTAGTTAATAAAAAGACATTTATTTACAAAAGTAAAAAGAAAACTCAATTATTTATTGAAAAATATAAAAAACTCAAAATTCAAAGCTAATATGATTAAAATATTATTAATATTAAAAGTAGTTTTTTAGACATTAAATATGTGTCCCCACATTAATCCCCTCCTAGTGAGAACGATACTGTTTTAAATTCTCGTTTATAAGTAATATCTGCAACATTATTCTTGATACTCTGAACATCATTACATTGAATTTCTAAAAAAGCAGGTTTCAAACGATCAATTGACACGTTGTCGATTTTGTTTCCTATTTGAAGGGTAAAATATTTGTCAAACTTAGCTATAACTTTATAAGGACCATGAAACTTTTGTTGAAGTGGTTTTAAAATGAGATCATTCCTTATCCAGACATGAGTACATTCTTGTAAATCCTTGTTGACAAAAACTGATGGTTTGTTGTTGTTAGAACAGGATGTTGGTTTGATTCTTGAGATAATTGTTTGCAGTTGTGCTACAAAATCATTACTATTGATTAAGGATGTAGTCTTGCCAAAGAATTGTCCAGGAAGATGAAGAATTTCACCATAAACTATTTCTGCTGGAGAGCAATGTATTGAATCCTTTATTGATGCACGTAGTCCCAACAAAACCAATGGTAAAACTTTTGTCCATTGTGATTCCTCATGGCAGGAAATTGAAGCTTTTAATGTTCTGTGGAACCGCTCAACTAAACCATTCGATTGGGGATAATATGATGTTGAAAATTTGATTTTTGTTCCCAAAAATTGTGTTAAACATCGGAAATTATTTGATGTAAATTGTCGTCCTCTATCAGTGTGAATTACATCAGGTGAACCAAATCTTGATATCCATCCATTCATAAAAGTTTCACATATTGTGTCTGATGAACAGTTTGGCATTGGAAAAGCTTCCATCCAACGTGAAAATCGATCTACACAAGTTAGCAAATATCGTTGACCGTTTGATGGAAGTAGGGGACCAACTATATCAATATGAATTTCTGCGAAACGGCGAGAAGCCAAAGGAAAATGTCCTATAGGGCTTTTAGTATGACGAGAAATTTTTGCTTTTTGACAAGCTTGACAAATTTTCGTCCAATATCTGCAATCGCGTTTCATAAATGGCCAAATATATCGTTCAGTAACAAGCTTGGTTGATGTTTTAGCGCCAGGATGAGACAAATTATGTAATCCATTAAAAATTGATTTTCTTAGGTCCTTTGGAATGTACGGTCTCGAAAATTTATCGGTGGATACATCACAAAATATTTTTGTTTTAGTACCAGGAATGGAAACTAATTGCAAGTTGAGAGACGTGTTGGAATTCAAAAGATTTTGAAGCTCCGTATCTTTCTTCTGTAATTTTGAAAGTTCATCATAATCAAGAAGAGATATTGATTCGATTCTCGAAAAAGCATCAGCTACAACGTTCTCGGTGCCTTTGACATGTTTAAAATTTGTAGTAAATTGACCAATGAAGTTTAATTGTCGAAGTTGGCGGGGACTTGCTTTCTCAGGCTTTTGAGAAAAGGCAAAAATGAGAGGTTTGTGGTCAGTATGTACTGAAAATTCACGACCTTCAACATAATCTCGGAAATATTTAATGGCAGCATAAATTGCCAACAATTCGCGGTCATAAGTACTATACCGTTTTTCAGTATCCGTTAATTTCCTTGTAAAAAATGATAATGGTTGCCAATCGTTACCAACTTTTTGTTCCAACACAGCGCCAATAGCAATATCAGATGCATCTACTTTTACAACTAATTCGGCATCACTTATAGGATGAAATAATAATGTAGAATTAGAAAGGCTTGACTTACATTTCTCAAAGGCTTCTTCAGTTTGGGAAGACCATGGAACAGGGCGTTTATCATTTTTAACTGAGTTTTTCAGAAGATTATTTAGTGGTGCTTGATCTATGGCAGCTTGGGGAAGAAAGCGCCTATAAAAGTTGATCATAGCAAGAAAACGTCTTAAATCTTTGATTGACTCTGGCTTAGGAAAGTTTTGAATGGCTTCAATTTTGCTTTGAGTGGGAAGAATACCATCGGACGATATGTGAGAGAAGAAATTTCAATAAATATTATTTGAAACTGTTCAAAAACGCGAGGTCACCAATTAAATGTAGTTAATAAAAAGACATTTATTTACAAAAGTAAAAAGAAAACTCAATTATTTATTGAAAAATATAAAAAACTCAAAATTCAAAGCTAATATGATTAAAATATTATTAATATTAAAAGTAGTTTTTTAGACATTAAATATGTGTCCCCACATATATATAAATATAAACTTTGTATACACTAAAAAAGAAATAAAATTAAAAATAAAATAAAATAGTTTAACAGTAAAGGGCAAAACTGGTGTTTACACATAGCGTGTAATTTGTGTGTGGAATTCCGAGAGACAAACCTGCAGCTGACTGAATGAGGGTCGTTCTGTGGGTAAAGAGGCCCAACAATAAGCCATGATATTGAATCTGTGAAGAAAGAGAAGAAGAAACAAAAAAAAAACATTTAGTTCAAAAGGAATTTACTTTAATTATAGATTAACCTAAGTTTAAACAATGTTATGATATAGTAATATTAAACTAGAAATAACAATAAACAGTGGTTTAGAAACTTCTTTTTTGGAAATAATTCGGTATCTCGGGAACTATTGGAGATACTGCTACGAAATGGTTGGAGTATTTTGCATGAAATGTATGTAAAAATTTTACAAATTTTCCGAAGGGGTTAAGGTTTGTGGAACTTCTGATGAGTAAATGAAGGCTTTTAATAAAAGTATTTGATATTGATGAAAACTTTAGGACTTGAAGATTGATATTTTAGTAAAATTAAAGAATTTTATAAATTTTTGGGACGTCATTTCCTTTAAAAACTTTAAAAATTATAATATGATGATTTTCCATTAAGAAAAATATAAAATTTGAATTAATGTAAAATTTTAACAGTTAAATTTAACATAACAAAATTTGGAATTAATTTACATCTAAATGTCCTTAAATCAACGGTATTATAATTTTTGACATTTTTTATTTTATAATACCCAAAATCCTAAACTGGGAAAAATGTGTTCAAAAAACTGAGTTTATTTAGAAAAGTAACTACTGTAATGTTATTTACCTTGTAAGAGTAAAAAAACCTTTGTAAATGTTTAAGTAATATATAGGGTTATATATATGGGGCATTTCACGTCAAGTGAACCAACTTTTGAAATCGATGTCTTCCGATCAGGATGAAATTTGCACCAATGTTAGTTCTATTAGATAGTAATTCGGACACAATTTTTCAACAAGATCGGTCAAGAACTCTCTGAGTTATAGGAGGTCAAAATTTGACATTTTGGCCAAACAGGTGTTTTTTCTTATCCATATAACTTATTACCTATTGTTCTTAGCAAAATGTGTCCCAAATAGTTTAGATAGCTATTTATGCAATCTTTGGAAAAAAAATTAAAAAAATAAATAAAATATTTTTGACTTTTTTTTAAAAAAATCAAAAACATTTTTGACTTTTTTTTCAAAATGGGCCATTTTTATTTTTTTTTTTTATTTTTTTTAAGATAGCTTAGGTCTTTTCCTAAACGACCTATATGGTCGCTTAGTGGGATGCGAGTGGGATATCTATCAAAAAAAATATTTTGTAACTTTTTTAATTTTTTAATTTTTTTTTTTTGCTCAGAAGAAAGCTTATGTGTTTTCCTTTAACACCTTTTTTGTCGCTTAGTGGGATGCGAGTGGGATATCTATCAAAATAAATGTTTTGTAACTCAAGACATAAAATTTTTAAAATTTTTTTTGCAAAATCAAAAACTTTTTTTACTTTTTTTTCCAAAATGGACCCTCTTTTTATTTTTTTTTTTTTCTGAAAAGAAAGCTTAGGTCTTTTCCTTTAAACCCTTTTTGGTCGCTTAGTGGGATGCGAGTGGGATATCTATCAAAATAAATGTTTTGTAACTCAAGTCAAAGGATTTTAAATTGATTTTTTTCATATTTGTGTGTATCTAAAACCACTACAACTGACCGATAATAGCCACTGGAGGGGTGCAATGTGAGGCCGACCGCTATTAATTTTCCACCCCCAAAATTTGTCTGAGTTTTGTATCTTGCGGCTTTTTTAGTCAATCCTATAGGTAGTTTTCAGCGCAATAATTTATATCCGTGATTGATTTTTGGAAGTGGGCCTTATATGGGAGCTATGTCAAATTATGGACCGATCACCATGAAATTAGGTGGTGTGATTAATGTCTATATGAAAGTTATTTATGTTGCATTTTATGTGTATACCAACATTTTTAGGAGATTAATGCTCGTTAAAGTGATTATCGGAAGCAGGCCTTATATGGGAGCTATGACTAATTATGGACGGATCATAATAAAATTTGGTGACATGAATTCCGTATATATAAAACTTATTTGGAGAAAAACTTGTGTAGATACCTATATAAGTTGAACATTTGTGACCGATAAAGTCCACTTTCGGGAGGACATTTGTATGGGGGCTATGTGAAATAATGGACCGATTTTAGCCAGTTTCAATAGACTTGGTCCTTGGGCCAAACAAATTATATGTACCAAATTTTATCGAAATATCTTCAAAATTGCGACCTGTACTCTGCGCACAAGGTTTACATGGACAACCAGCCAGCCAGACGGACGGACGGACATCGTTTAGTCGACTCAGAAAGCGATTCTGAGTCGATCAGTATACTTTAAGATGGGCTAGACTAATATTTTTGGGTGTTACAAACATCTGCACAAATCCAAATCCAGCCACTATGGTGGTGTAGGGTATAAAAAGTGATTTTTATTCCTGAGGTTAACATATTATGGGTATTACAGTATCGAGGCTATGAAATTTTAGTTATGTTGTTACATACCATCGGAAAGGCTAATGTGTCTAGTTTCTCCGCGTAAGTTTAATTTTTAAGGTATACACACAAATATGAAAAAAATCAAAATAGTGCATATCCTAAAAATTTAAAAACCTTTGTCTTGAGTTACAAAATATTTATTTTGATAGATATCCCACTCGCATCCCACAAAGCGACCATATAGGTCGCTTAGGAAAAGACCTAAGCTTTCTTAAAAAAAATAAAAAAAAAAAATAAAAAGGGCCCATTTTGAAAAAAAAAAGTCAAAAATGTTTTTGATTTTTTAAAAAAAAAGTCAAAAATATTATATTAATTTTTTTTAATTTTTTTTTTTTCGGAAGATTGCATAAATAGCTATCTAAACTATTTGGGACACATTTTGCTAAGAACAATAGGTAATAAGTAGGGGGCGGATTTATATGCAAATGCATGTTTTTTCTCGAACGCCCAAATACAAAGTAGACTTATTATCTATCCGAATCGCACATTTTGCTGTAAAATGGCATCGATTTGTTAGTGCATATTTTTGCATATTTTATTGATAATGCATATTTTGTTATATTTTACTTCAAAATGCATATTTATATGCATATTATCCAAGTTTTTAATAAAAATTTAATTTTTTGTCGTCAATGGGCAACATATTGTCTGGACAAAAACTTCTTCCGACATCGAGAAACAGGCATTAAGTTCTTCATTTCTCTATCAGCAATTGAAAATTATCATTTCAAAACATTTTGCTTCAAAAAAGTTATGTATGTATCAACAATTTATTCAATGTATCGAAAACATTCATATTTGTTTTCATCAATTCGATTTATAAGATTTTGTAACTTCACATCCACAATTACAGGTCCTGGCAGCCATTTCATAGCAGTTTTAGGAGACTTTCCTGAACTAGTGATTTTACATATCATTTAGGGTGACAACTAGTTATACAACTAGTTACTTGATTAGTTATTTTAACACGTGCATGTCCTAAGCATAGGGTCAATTGATCCTTTTAGATAACTTAGATACAAATGCACTACACAGTTAATACTTAAAGTGACTACACTATAGAATAATTTGAGACACTTAAGTGACAATTGTTTTTACGCTAGATTACATGAAATGTATAAAGTAACCAATTGATTTCTATCTGCGTTACAAATCTCAGAAGAACAATTATATATTTTTTCCTGGTATAATTTAAAGAATCCTAACTTCTGGGAACACTGTTGTGTATTTTTTGGACATTGCACGATCCATTGTTTATTATTATATGTTTCTTCACAAAAATATAAGTGCATATTTTTTAAACTTTTAGGTCATATTTTGATTTTTTTGAAGCATATTTTAGGCGCATATTTTCCAATAATAAATGCATGAAAATCCGCCCCCTAGTAATAAGTTATATGGATAAGAAAAAACACCTGTTTGGCCAAAATGTCAAATTTTGACCTCCTATAACTCAAAGAGTTCTTGGCCGATCTTGTTGAAAAATTGTGTCCGAATTACTATCCAATAGAACTAACATTGGTGCAAATTTCATCCCGATCGGAAGACATCGATTTCAAAAGTTGGTTCACTTGACGTGAAATGCCCCATATATATCTTGATGTAAAATATAACAAATTATTCCCGATGAAAATAGATAAAATATGGAAAAACTTGCAAATATTTTTTCAAGGTAGTTCTTATTTGGTTAACATTTGTTACGGATTTTTATTTTTGAATGATTCTATTATTTTGATTGTGAAGAAATTATTTAAAAAACTCATTTTAAAATTTTTAAATAATCTCTTCATATCAATTTAACGGATATTAGTCATTATTAGAGTCACCGTATTTTGATCCCTATTATTATATGTGATGTTGGCAATTCCTTTATTTTCTTTTTACATAAATGCAACTATGCGAGTTGGAAGTTCTTGTAAGCTCCTTTTTGCATCGAACTTCTTGTAACAAGTTTAAACCGTTAGCTGGATTGGCCAATGAAAACTTGACATCTGTCAATTATATGCCAAATGAAGATCACGTGAATAAAACGACCAATGACATGTTGACACGTGCGAAAAGGAAGAAAAGGAATAGGAGAATACTATTTTTGCGACGCATAGTAATAGGCAGTTGAGTTCGAAACGTGCTTTCGACAAGAGTTGATCAGTCAAGTAGTTTTTTTTTTTTTTTTTGGAAAAAAATGTTTTAAACCCTACATAGTGTGATTTTATAATGGAAAATTAAAGGAAAATTTAATTATCCTACAAAATAAAGTGACAATGGAATTTTTTTTTTTAAAAACCAATAGTTTCCTTTTGCCTAAAAAGGCATTTTTGTTAATTTAATAAACGCAAAATTTTATGGATATAAAATTATGAAAAAAAAAAATGTGCGAAAATATTAAATTTGAATGCAAAAATTCAAACTTTTTATAAGATCTTGAAAAAGTTCGAAAAATTAAAATAAAAACAAAAAATTTCTTTTAATAAATTATTCAAAATAAAAAAAAAAAAAAAAAAACAAATAAAATGTACTTTTAAGTTAATTAAAAAAAAAAAAACAATTATTGTATATATTATATTGTGTATATGTTTAATTATCTTAACTTTAAAACAAGAAAAAATGAAAAAAAAAAATTGCAAAAGAAACCAAAATCTATCGTGGAGTATAAAATTTTCTCTTAAATATAAGAAAACCTTTAATAAGAGAGCCCACAGAAATGACATATAAAAAGAAGTAACGCGAAGTACAGACGGAAGAATTGTAAAACAAAAAAAAAAATACTAACTCAAAAAAAAAAAAAAAAAGAAAAAATCAAAACAAAAAGTGAAATAAACTAATAATAATGAAGATTCCAAACAAAAATAAAGAAAAACCAGACAAAATCAAGAAAAATTAACTTTTGCAAAGAAACAAAAGTAAATGTTGTGATTAAAACAAAAGAAATCTGAAATATAAACTTAAAATTGTAATTATAAAAATTAAAACGAAGAAAATTGTTAAACTAAAAATATTTTAGAAACGTTTGTACGTGAATTAATCCTATGGGATCCACTACAACATCACCTAAAACAACAACAAATCCTCACTCAGCTGTAGTGCAACAAGAGAGCAGATAAACATCATCAGAGAGCAGTACCGGCGGTTCAACAATGACTTTGAGGGTAGTGTAAGCTATTTAATTTATGTTTAAGTATTTGTATTATAAATATTTTTATGCTAGATTTAGCCATAATTTAAATATTTATACATATACTTTCATGTACGTAAGATTAGGTTTAGTATATCATTTATTACTGAAATAAAAATGAATTTACTTGATCTGTAAATTTTTTCTTTGGGAAAGGAATTGCTGGTGAAGATGGTCAGGCCAAAATCTGAAGGAATGGTCGGTTGAGTAAATGGTTATGTATTTAGGGACAGGCCAAGAATCACGGGTAACGTTTCTGTCAGAGGCATACGGGAGGGATTAAGTGTACCCCAAATGACATTACATCTCGTCATCATTAGAACAAAATATTCATTGTCTACTTTAAGGCTTTCTCTTATTATATTTCTTTTTGCATACACTGTGAGTTTTAATGGCATGAACTGTATGTTTATGTGTTCACGCGCGGAATAACCAGGGTTGAGAACCACTTTCACAAATGAGCTAGTCGGACAATCTATTCATGCCTTAGCCAGTTATTTCATTTTCGGGTAACTTAATTTGAATTTTCAGTTAAGACATTTTATATTCTACTGAGTTAGCCGGCGCGCGTAGCACATTTTGAAATAACTAAAAGCCAGGTTTTCAAATGGGGGTTTAAAGTATTAAGTTAAAACATGACGTAATTCAAAATAAGTTCTCAAACACTAATAGCTCATGTACTTTTCCTTTGGTCAGTTCGCATCCGTTATATAGCATAGGTAAACCACTTTGAGACTTCGCTAAGACCTCCCCCTGGTGTTTAAAGTTCAAATTCAAAACTTTAACTCAAATACACCTCTACTATACCCATGAGAAATTTTATTAAAATCGGACAATCCGTTTATAAGTTACGTACATATTTATTTCCACTTATTGAAGTGTGAATTGTCTTGAACAAGACGTATTCCTCTCAAGGTGGTGTCAATATCACAGCTGATTATTTTTATTCTTAACTTGTCAAATTCATTAGTGTTTGTTGTTGCGAATACAACAAAAAACGTAAATGCAGCAAAAACAACAGGCAAGCTTTGACAGCTCCAGCCAATATAAACAAAAACAAATGACATGTGATTTTTGTAAATTACGTATTGTACATGTTGTAGAGTCGCTTTTACCTTTTAATGAATACAACTTGGTATTGATGAAAGTATAATTCTACTGAATTTATCATCCATGATCTCTATTGAGACAAAATCATTGTAAAATCAATCCACTTACGTGTGATTTAGTCCAATACTTACCGCTTAATTTTTAAAACTTTGACTTGCTTATAAAGAAAAACTCATACAATATATTTGTCGGACGTTAAAATGTTTTATTTTTTTTTTTTTAATTTTATTTTGTTCATTTTAATTATTCTTATTACTTTTCATATGTATTTATGTGAGTGTGTATTTGAAGAAGTCATTCTTACATCATTAAATTCTATTTTTTACAAGAAGGATACACATTCAGTGGGAACTTAAATACTTAGAGAATTGAAAATATACATAAATTAAGAAAATAAAATAAAAATGAATTTAAAAATAAGTAAAAAAACAATATAGGCTTTAAAGTGTATTCATATATTATTACAAATATTTACTACAAAGGACAGTTGGCTACACCTGAGTAGGGGGGGGGGGAGGAGCGGGAAAACATAAAACGTAGGCCCAGCTCTATCTCTAACATTAAACATACTTTTATACCCTTAAACATTCATTCTGTTAGATGCACTTGAGTTAATGAATTATGACTTAAGAACTAAAGTGAAAAATAAAATTTTGATAGAATAGATTAAGTTTTTTTTAAGACTTTTGTATGTACAACTTATTTAAATTAAACAAAATCATTAAAAATATTAAATTTAAGTTAAATTTATATAGTTAAATGCAATTAAATACAACATAAATTAAATTTTAAAATTCTTTAGGTAGAAATTTAAGTTTAAAGGTTTAGTGTATGTACGTATGGCAGTTTAAATATACTTTTTGCTCAGTTACTCTTTCTCTTATTTATCTTAATGATTTAATAATTTATTTTGTTGTTGTTTTATTTTTCTTAAGACAACAGAAATATAAATTTTGTATCAGGGATGTGGAAGAGAGGAGGGGTTAGGATCAAGGGGTTTGTTTGAATACTATCTACAAACTACAAAAATAAATTATTTATTTATTTGCTTCAATTATTATTCTTTTTCCACAGAATTTTTTTTTTTTTAATTTTTGTTTCATTTGTCTTTAATTATTTAAATTTTAACTTTTTTTTTTTTAATAATTATTTACACAAGTTATTATTATTATTATTTATGAGTTTAAGATTAATTAACTGAAAATATATGAAATTATCTCAATGAAATCAACTTAAACATTAATTAGTATTTATATATATAAATATAAACTTTGTATACACTAAAAAAGAAATAAAATTAAAAATAAAATAAAATAGTTTAACAGTAAAGTGCAAAACTGGTGTTTACACATAGCGTGTAATTTGTGTGTGGAATTCCGATAGACAAACCTGCAGCTGACTGAATGAGGGTCGTTCTGTGGGTAAAGAGGCCCAACAATAAGCCATGATATTGAATCTGTGAAGAAAGAGAAGAAGAAACAAAAAAAAACATTTAATTAAAAAGGAATTTACTTTAATTTAAGATTAACCTAAGTTTAAACAATGTTATGATATAGTAATAATTATAATAAACTTAAAATAACAATGCACAGTGGTTTAGAAACTTCTTTTTTTGGAAATAATTCGGTATCTCGGGAACTATTGGAGATATTGCATGAAATATATGAAAAAATTTACAAATTTTCCGAAGGGGGTTAGGTTTGTGGAACTTCTGATGAGTAAATGAAGGCTTTTAATAAAAGTATTTGATATTGATGAAAACCTTAGGACTTGAAAATAGATATTTTAGTAAAATTAAATAATTTTATTAATTTTTGGGACATCATTTCCTTTAAAAACTTAAAAAATTATAATATGGTGATTTTCCATGAAGAAAAATATAAAATTTGAATTAATGTAAAATTTTAACAGTTAAAGGTAACATAACAAAATTTGGAGTTAATTTACATCTAAATGTTCTTAAATCAACGGTATTATAATTTTTGACATTTTTTATTTTATAGTACCCAAAATCCTAAACCGGGAAAAATGTGTTCAAAAAACTGAGTTTATATAGAAAAGTACCCACTGTAATGTTATTTACCGTGTGATAGTAAAAAAACTTTGTAAGTATTTAAGTAATATATAGGGTTATATAAATATGGATTACCTTTGAAGATCGGTGCTTTGCCTTTTTAGAATTTTTTACTCAAACCTAAAATTATTTTTTAAAATTGGCCAAGTTTGGATAGGCCTGGGAGGTGTTGTGTCAGCTTTAGTGACCCAAATTTTAATTTACACGCTTAAGCACTAAGTTCTCTTTCTGGATCATATAAAAATTGTGTATAGTCCCAAAGAAAAATTTTTTTTACAAAAGAAAAAATATAGGGACTTTTTTGGGAAAAAACGTAAATATGTTCCAAATTTGGATACGTGTAACTTTTTGTAGGCACAAGACAGCTTTTAGACATTTATTACTATTTTATTTAGAATTTTATCACCAATACAGCTGATATTTTAAAAATAAACTTCGACAACCCGTTGGCGCGTCATCTCTAAAAAACCATAAAAAGATCGAGCAAAATTAAAAAAATAAATCAATAAACCTAAATATCTCTTCAACTAATAAATATAATCTACATATGTAAGTGTATTTTTGTAGATCTTCTTAAGGACTATTTATATTTTAAATTTCAGCTCATTTGGATTATAAATGGATTTTTGGTGATTTTTTTAAAAATTTTTAGACCCGAGGCGACCAACTTTGGGGGGCCACACACTGGCTTTCAGTAGCGCTAGGAAGCTGAACAAATGCAAATAAACTGAAAAACACCTCAGCTCCAACCATGTGAAATTTCGTAACAATATCTTCAATAGTTCTCGAGATACCGAATTATTTCCAAAAAAAAAAAAAAACGTTTCTAAACCACTGTGCAATGATAGATTATTTATAGTTAATTAAACTTAAGCTTTAATCGGCAGATTAAGTTTTTTGAAGTATTTCTATTTGATATATTAATAAATATTAATATTAATTCGTGTTGAAGTGGTCTTTCATGAAACTTCTCAAATGAGTTTTATTTTATGACGGCTAAACTCTCTCTTGAAGTGGTCTTTCATAAAACTCCTCAAATGAGTTTTATTTTATGACGGCTAAACTCTCTTTTTAAGAGTTTCAATCGAACTATTATTTTTTCGTTGAAACATAACTGTCAACTCCACAGTTTACAGTGGAACTCCACAGTCGTTTTTATTTTAATATCACCATAGATTGTGAAAGAGCACTTCAACACGAATCTATTGGTATATGACAGAATAGGTCTGCGTTGACTCTAACATTCAGAGTTTTTGAGTTTACATTTTCTGGATAACCATTATTTACGGTCCCTGATTTTATCTGACATTTTCCTTCAATAGTCATCCCTCGTTTTTCATCTATTATTAGCTTGTTACCTTAATAAAATTATGAATAAATTCATGTACTTACAATTCATCGGGACAATTGATGGGTTGTGCCAATCGATAGCCATCCTTAAGATAGTGTTCCATTTCATATGGATCAATTTCAGCATAAGGCATTTTTGCTAACGTACACATCTCCCACATGAGAACACCAAACGACCACACATCGCTGCCCTCGTTGAAATGTTTCTTTTGTATCGCCTCCAGCGACATCCATTTGATCGGACGATTTTCACCATCGCCCAGACAATGATAATCAACGGGGAATAGATCACGGCTCAAGGAACTGTCACACAGTTTAACGCGTAGTTGATCATCAATGCTGTAAAGGAAAAAAAATAAAGAAACAAATATTGATTAGGAAAGCTGTCCAAATGAAGAAAGTAAAAACAGGATATTTAAATTTAAGTATTCTTTATATTTTTATAGACTTGATTAAATATTGAAAGATTACACTACTATCTATCTTCTATCTATATATATAAAAGAGTAACATTACTGATCTCCCCAAAACGATCCGATAAAAAGGGATTTTTGGAAATTCGAACGTTTAGGGGGTAAAAAAGAGTATAAACGGGTAAATTCGGTAACATTATATCTTCAAAACTAATAAAGATACAAAAAAACTTAAAATTGTATGTTACTCCATTTAAAAAATAAGCTGACAGGTGTTTCGTACTTTTTCGAAATCCGAACCTTTTAGGGGAGAAAACGGGTAAAAACTCTATTTTGGTACTTTTTTGGCATCCTATGTATCTTTTTAACTGATAAACACAGAAACAAATTTTAAATCGTATTCTTTACTTTACAAAAAATAAAAAATATAAGTTTGGTAGTTTTAGGAAATTCGAACCCTTAAGGGATTAAACCTGTGTTTATTTTTGGTACTTTTTCAT
The DNA here is from genome assembly GCA_942486065.2 of Calliphora vomitoria. Taxonomy (NCBI): domain Eukaryota; kingdom Metazoa; phylum Arthropoda; class Insecta; order Diptera; family Calliphoridae; genus Calliphora; species Calliphora vomitoria. Next base: position 44,674,711 of record OW818030.2, on the reverse strand, counting down.
AAAATATGTTTTTTTTTTATAATTTGACATAGAGATACGAATATTTTATTATGAGCTCCACCACGATACAGAAATTTATTTGAATATAATTTTACCACCGTAATGGGGATAAAAAAAGATACCAAAAAAGGGGATAAATTCGGGAAAATACATTTTATTTGAAATTATTAAGTCAATTTTGCTAATTTTTTTAACATTGGATTGATACAAAAACTAACTAACAGGTTGTTATTTGGAACTCGAGTGCCAAGGTTTATATTGGGCCAAATCCGGGTAAACAGTTTGGTACTTTTATTAAAACATATTTTTTCTTGGGCACATTAACACAGATTTTAATCGTTTGCGGCGTGTTTTTAAGCATAAACAATTTTGGCAAAATGGAATATTTTTAAATTTCAAACTTGAGGGGTGTTTAAGGAGGAAAAGGGAAATTGGTACTTTTTTCCAAATGGTACTTTTTTAATGTTTTAAATTATTTCACTTATCGACATTAAAGTTAGCTGATATGTATCTGAGTGAAGTTAGTGTTAGGAATAGGGGAAAATATTTAGGTACCAAAATGTGAGAACTGAATTATAGGTACTTTTTCATTTTAGAAACATGAAATTAAGCATATATGGCCCTATGTGAGTGAGAATTCTAGGGGAGACTTTTTGGTATTTTTTCTTTATTGGAATGGTACTTTTTGTAATTTCTCCAATAATGAACCTAGAAACATGAAATAAAGTTTATATGGATCCGAGTGAGTCGAAAACCACAAGTGTGGGATTTTTGGTACTTTTTCTATATGTTAATGGTACTTTTTGAAATTTCTATAACAATGGACTTAGGAACATGAAATTAAGGATATATGGTCCTAAATGAGTGAAAACTCTAGGGGGAGACCTTTTGGTACTTTTTCTTTATTCGAATGGTACTTTTTGTAATTTCTTCACCAATAAACCTAGAAACATGAAATAAAGCTTTTTCATGGGCCGAGTGGGTGGGAATCCATAAGTGGCTGCTTTTTGGTACTTTTTCTATATTGTAGTGGTACTTTTTGAATTATCTACAGCTATGGACTTAGGAACATGAAATTAAGCGTATATGGTCCTAAGTGAGTGAAAATTTAAGCGGACACTTCATGGTACTTTTTCTTTATTCGAATGTTACTTTTTGTAATTTCTTCACCAATGAACCCAGAAACATGAAATAAAGCTTACATGGGCCCGAGTGGGTGGGACTCCACAAGTGCCTGCTTTTTGGTACTTTTTTATTCTTCTAATGGTACTTTTTGAAGTTTCTATAACAATGGACATGAAATTAAGCATACATGGTCCTAAGTCAGTGAGATATCTAGGAGGAGACTTTTTGGTACTTTTTCTATATTCGATTGGTACTTTTTGTAATTTCTTCACCAATGAACCCAGAAACATGAAATAAAGCTTATATGGATACGAGTGAGTGGGAATTCACAAGTGCCTGCTTTTTGGTACTTTTTATATATTGTAATGGTACTTTTTGGGAGGCTATAATGCATTTATGCTGATTTTTTCAGGGTCAGAAAATATTGGAAGTATGTTCGTCCATGTCTTGCAAGAGACCTTATATTGGGCCAAGAACTAAACCCAATGGAAACTGGTAAAAATCGGTCCATATTTTGACTTAGCTGCCATTGAAATGTCTCCCCCAAACAGTACTTTATCGACAATAAATGTCAAAAATAAATAGATATCCTTGCAAAAACGATTTTTTGAACTCTTTGTTTATAGTTTTCTTGGCTTTCATGTTCTGTTGGTGTAAAAAGTCGATTAATATTTATGTCCCGGTGCTGTGTTTGATTCTCAAGGATTTATGTAGTCAAAAATTAATAATGTTAAAACGGAATGACAAACATATCAACCTATTTAAGAGTATTATAACACAAATATTTTAAAAATTCCCATAAATACTTACACACAATTCCTAGCAGCAATATCTTTATGTATCACACCATGATTATGCAAATGCTCCATGGCCATGGCCAACTGGGAGGACATTAAAACCGTCTGTATTGTGGTCACACTGCGCGCATACGTTGGCTCCTGCAAAAACAACTTCAAATTCCGTGTATTCTTGCCAGCAGAATAGAGAACGAATGGTGTGGTATAATCCTCAATCGAAACACCCAATATGGAGAGAACATTGGGATGAGAGGCCTCGTACAGCATCATACCCTCCTGCAGCAGTAGGGTCACTTGCATTTGATTGGCATGTTGGGCAACCGTTTTAACCAAAACATCTTGACAGTCATTGTAGGTGCCACGATAGATGCGACCATAAGTGCCTTCCTGTACCAAACACGATAAACGGACACGACACTTTTGCACGTTCAATTCATTGAGACGGCGATTAAACTCTTCTGGTTCGTGTTCGTATTCACGGAAGGGTCTTGTCAGGGTGGCATAGGTGGGTGTAATGGTGGAGGGACAGGCGTAAATGGAATTGTGAGCGGTGGAAGATATGGTGGGCAGGCGCTGGAAGCTGGCAGTTTTTATAAGATGGACACCATGATTGGGCCGTTTGGTGGGTCCCTTGGCACAGTAGGCAATCAATATGAGTGTAGTGACCAAGATTAAAGCCAAAATTACACCAATTATTAATGTTATCAGGCCACCGGTGGGTGGTGCTATTGTCTCCTTTAACATGGGATCGAATTCATTCATAATACCCACTGGCATTTCTTCTTTAATATGTCTGTTGTTGTTGTTGTTATTTTGGTTTATGATGCTATTCCGGTTACGTGGATGATTATGATTATTTTCCTCAGCCGAGTGCTCTTCAATGCGATTTTGTTCGTGTGCTGTGTCAACCACAGATGATGTGTCATGCATAAAACCATTATTGCCAACACCACCACCACCAACTCCACCACCGATGCCAGCGAATTTCTGTTCATGTTCTCCCGTACTGTAGGGCTCATTGTTAATCTGATGATGGCTGTTAGTGTTGTCCTCGTGTAAGTCAGCTAAACAAATTTTCTTACGTCTAAATACCAAATCCGTAATGTTGTGGGTCTGCTGGTCGAGTATGATTTCAACGGCAATGGTCACCTCAACTTCAGCATCACGCACCCCCGAACACTTCATGCCAATGGCAAATGTCTGCGGTTCCAATGGTATCTCGCCAATACGTGAAATGTTCACCGTTGGACGCGGCAGCACTGACGGATCCGAAGTGATTATGTTGAGACTGTATGGCAGGGGATTATGTGCCAGGCTTTGCCAGGTAAATGATATTTCGTTAATGTTTGCCGGCACCGGCACCGCAAAATTTAAAGCATAATCATTGACTTGTCCTTCACGTACATAGTATAATTCCGCCGAAACACCTGCAAAATAAAACAAAAACAGAACAAAAAAAAACACGTTAAACAAAATGAGAAACATGAGGAGACGCATAAAAAATGTTGAGTATTAATAAAATGTCAGTCAGCCACTCACTAACAGAGGCTGGGTTATAAAATTCCCAAATAATACTAAAGATGAAAGGGAAGCAAATAACTGTCTACAGTAGTTAGTAGACAGTGGATAAATCCTCGGCTGTTGTTTCGTTTTTCCTTCCAAATACCAGCAGTAACAAAGAAATTGTAGTATTAGTTGAACTAAAACTTTTATTTCACAACGAAAAAAAATAAGGGATTTTCAGACAAGGATTTACATGGGATCCTTTTTTATTTGCATGGCAAAACATAAATAAATTAGAAAAACAAAGAAAAACTAAAATTTGTTACACGTAATGGCACAAAATTCAATTTGATTTTGTTGAAAGTGAAATTGAATTTAAAACGGAAGTTGTAAGAAATGCTGCAAAAACATTGTTAAAGGAAATTTGCCCCTTCCCCACAAAGGAAATTAAAGGCAGATTGTGTTTAAGAGAAATTATTAAAGAAAAAGTAGTATTAAATTAAAAGATTTAAAAAGCTTTTAAATATGAATTCCCTTTTTGAAAAATCTTCTACGGATTTCTTCAGTTGGAAAATAAAGGGGTAAATACGCCACTGGGGTATATTCATTCAAACTCCTTACAAGCTAATAAGTTGAACAATTAACGCTCATATTTCATGTCTAGATCTATGTAAGAAACATTTCTCTTCCCTTATCTCCTCAAGAAGATACAAGTTCTCTTATTTGCCACTACATCCACTAAATCTCATTCCTATAGCGCTAGTATCTGGAAGTTATTCTGGATTCGAAGCTGCCTTAGAATCTCAACACTCAGACAAGAGGTTATAAGATAACAGCAGCCATTTACTCATGCCGCAGAACCCTAGGCAAAATATGGAGAATTACATCCAAATGGCATTTCCCTTAAATTATTATATTTTCTAGAAGATACAAGATCTCTTCTTTTCATTAGCTCGATAAATGGAGTTCAACTTCAATGATATGGAAATATCAAACTACATCCAGGCCACAATTGTCTGAAGTTTCATTGAAATCAGCTAATACATAACTATTCGTATTATTTGTATGTAAAATCAAAATGTTTAACCTTTGACCCCAGTGGTTAAAGTGTTAACGTTTCCCGATTTCAGTAAAATTTTCAAATTATGTTTATTATGGATTGAGTAATAATATTCAGACATGGTTTTATTAAAACTTAATAAAATTTGGCAAAATTTCCTTAAAGTTTATATCTTTGGTAGGGCAATATTATGACAAGTTGTAACGTGCAGTTACAAAAGTCAATCCATCAACTTTACATAATTAATACTAATACAATATGTATTAGTATATTGTTGTTAATAATTCCCAAATAGTTGATGTGAATTTTAATATAAGACATCTAAGAAAAACATGAACAAGACAAGCAAGAATCGAAGTCCCAATCTACTTATACATTGTACTAATACCATAGTTAGAATCCGTAGTTAGCCGACCGAGAGCCGAATCATTTATCTCGTCGTATTATACTCATTAGCTAGACATAGCTAATAAGTTGTAATTAGCCGATGAGAGCTGAAGAATTTATCTCCTTGGATTGCATCCATTACTCATAATTAATCGTTAGACAACCGAGAGCCGAAGGATTTAACTCGTCGGATTAAACACACCAGCTAGTCCTACTTATAGAGCCAACTAATTCATCTCCTTGGCTTGCATCCGTTGCAATTACTTTATAATAATAGGTCGTTAGCCGACCGAGAGCCGAAGCGTTTATCTCGTCGAATGCTCTATTAGAACAGAGATGCGCAAAAGTACCCAGCGGGAAAAATATGCAAAAGAGGCCTTATTTTGCAGACACAAGGACACCCAGCCGCATTGCAAAATTGTTTAAATTTCACACGGGGTGTCATTGCGAGCCAAGGCCTTGCATACTTGCAGAGATCTGAGAGAAGGCCTACTTAAGAAGGCATATTAGAAGGTATTTCGTTAAAGGCCTGTAAGGATACCTGCCGCGTAATGCCTCACAGAATGTCTACATATTAACATCTATTAAAAACCCTGAAAATTAAAGCCTAATTGAAAGACTGCTGAAGCAAGAAAATATTCCAAATGAATTCAACATAAAACCTAAAGAATAGACTTTAAAATATGACGTGTGTAGTTTTTATACCCTTCACCTTCGTGAGAAGGGTATATATAAATTTGTCATTCCGTTTGTAATTTCCACAATATAATTTTCCGACCCTATAAAGTATATATATTCTGGATCCTTATAGATAGCGGAGTCGATTAAGCCATGTCCGTCTGTCTGTCTGTCTGTCTGTCTGTCTGTCTGTCTGTCTGTCTGTGTCTCTGTCTGTCTGTCTGTCTGTCTGTCTGTCTGTCTGTCTGTCTGTCTGTCTGTCTGTCTGTCTGTCTGTCTGTCTGTCTGTCTGTCTGTCTGTCTGTCTGTCTGTCTGTCTGTCTGTCTGTCTGTCTGTCTGTCTGTCTGTCTGTCTGTCTGTCTGTCTGTCTGTCTGTCTGTCTGTCTGTCTGTCTGTCTGTCTGTCTGTCTGTCTGTCTGTCTGTCTGTCTGTCTGTCTGTCTGTCTGTCTGTCTGTCCGTCTGTCTGTCTGTCTGTCTGTTGAAATCAATTTTCTGAAGACCCCAGATATCTTCGGGATCCAAATCTTCAATAATTCTGTCAGACATGCTTTCGAGAAGTTTGCTATTTAAAATCAGCAAAATCGGTCCACAAATGGCTGAGATATAAGGAAAAAACCAGGACAACCTCGATTTTTTACCTATTTTTTGACCTATATCTGGATTACTAAGTCATTAATATAGACAATATTGATATCAAATGATAGATATTTCAAAGACCTTTGCAACGACGTATATAAGACCATAGTAAGTTGGACCTACAATGGGTCAAAATTGGGAAAAATTTTGAACCAGATTTTTTTTTTCACCAAAAGTTTTTTTCGCTAAATATTAAAAAAAAAAATAAATTTAAAAAAAAAAAAAAATTAAATTTAAAAAAAATTTAAATTTAAAAAAAATTTTACATAAAAACTTAAAAAAAAAAAATTCGAAAAATATTTTTTTTCCAAAAAATGAAAAAAAAACAACTGGACAAAAAAATTTGTTTAGCTAAAATTACCTAAAAATTTTTATTTTGAAGTATAGTTTGGTGAAGGGTATATAAGATTCGGCAAAGACGAATATATCTCTCTAACTTGTTTATATAAAAAAACTCCTTCACGCGAACTTCACAACTTCAAATGTTATAAAAACTAAATTATTTAGAAGATTTTGCACCTTCTTCTGGTTTCATGTAACAGTTTATAATAAAGAGAGAGCAAAATATATAGAATTATAGAGAGACAATAATTGCAAAACTAATCATGTTTGAATATTAACCCATTAGAGGTCAAATGAAAAGTTTTTGATTTCAGATTTATTAATAAAAACAATCATAAAAAAACACAAAATGAAAGAAAAATTATAACTGTGTATTACACTTTTTAGAAGGAGAAGCATAACCCTTCTACAACGTCTTCTGCGAGCAGGCAGAGTAAAATGAGTATCGCATCTTTTAGAATGTGTAAACAGGTCCAAGGCGAATTCATATAAGGTGTACTCGTCCCTACAACAATACAAAAACAACATACATTTCTGTCAAAAAACACAAGTACGGCGAATTCAATATTAAACTGGAATTTAAGTTGTGGAGAATGTTAAAATGTTCGATGAAGAGTTCAAACGCGTGGAGAAACAGAAGAAATTGAATATAAAACAATAGGAAAAAAGTGGACAAATCAAAAACACACAAACACACACATATATATGACGCGCACCAACATAACCACAAATTTTGACAGTAGGGGTGAAACAGTTGATGATCAGCTGGGCTAAGGAGAGTACACCTTATATGAATTCGCCTTGAACAGGTCTTTTAGAAGGCCTACAAAGTGAAGACCTAGAATTTTTTCAGGCTGGCATAAATTCTCTCACCAATACACTTACTCTCACCAACACATTCAAATCTTTATTTTGTTCAGTGCACCTACAAACAAACAAATACAAAAACTGAAAAAATAAAAAAAAAGCCATACTCATGCTCATGCGTATTCGTTGTTGTCTCGTTGAGTGGACAACGACTACTAAAATGTAAGAGCTTAAGAATACGTGTGATTTGATTTTGCACAATTGTTGTATGGGCTGCGCACCAATGTATTAGAAGCTTCGCCCATTAACATATTCCAAAGACACAAGGCAGCTCTGCGGTAAAAAAATTTCAAACGGAGCAGATCTTTGAAGAACCCAGACAGAGTAAGCATAGTATGCTTTTACACAGGGCAAGTTTTCTTGCCGCAAGTCTGAGTTTATAGGAGAGAGAGGCAAGAAGAAAGAAGAGGGGTACACACTTGCTTGTACTGGCAAGTATCTTCAATTCTCTTTTGTTTTCTCATTTTCACTATGGCGTCTATTAGGTTTTGACATACAAAATTCAACACAGACTTGCTGTGTGTAAACAGACAAGCAATTTTAAAACAGAATCGAAGAGATTTGCTTGAAGTAAACTTGCCCTGTGTAAAAGCAGACATACCCTGGAAACAACTAAAAAGCAATTCTAACATTTTCAGAATTTGTTTAACAACATTTTAAAACTGGTATACAAAACATCATATCAGAGCTTTTATGAGTCATATAAAGGTAAAACTAATCTTGTATAATAAAATTTCCCAAAAGAAGTAAAATTTTTCACGAGACACGTAATGCTTGCGGAAGTGTTTAATAGCTTGAACATTTTCCAACCGATTTTTGACTTTTATATATTTTTCGAATGTTAATTCTGTATAGATTACGATTCCGTTAAATTTTAATAAAAATTGTTTGAGCAAAATCAGAAAAAAAGTACAATTTTCTCAAAAAATTCCCACTATTGCTTCGTCAAACCTTTCATAGGCTGGAGGTTCTCTGTATCGTTTTCAAATGTATCAACTGAGGGAAAGCAATCACTCGCTGGATCCTTTTGATAGCCTTACTGATGGCTCAAAGTCAGTACCATTTGTATTCCAGTTTCTGAAACGAGTTTTTTAAAATGGGCTACTAATTGTCTCAAGTTTTAACAGATATACGGGTAGAATATTCAGATTTTTATCGATAATCAGACAACTTTTAACTCACTAATGGGCGTTTATTTCAAGTCCATAATTCTTTGTTTATATAAAGTCCTAATTTTTAAAATTCCAGACAAATATTGAGTAAACCCTTGAAATTAACAAACCTTATGGTAAGCTTGTTTGTTTCCCTGTTTAAATTCAGTTTTTTCTCTGAAAAAGACATACATCCAGTATTTTAAACATTTGTTTACATAAATTTAAGTTTAAATTGCTTTTACTTTTAATAGGCTTTTCAGATTAACTAACTACCAGCTTCCAAATAAAACTTTGGACATTTGCAAGCTTTTGTAATAATTTAAAAAGTTTGTTAATACTTCAAAACTACCTGAGACTAGGATAACAGTTTGCTAGCTGGTCTTTTTATACTTTTTTTTTTAATGATAAATCTCTCTAAATATTCTTTAATCATTGTCATTCATTAATCGTTGACTTTAACGATTTTTTTGTTAAATCTCCCCTACCAAATTCAATTAAATTGAATTTGTAGACAAAATAAAAATTTGAAGAAAAGAAAAACAACGTTAGTGGTGTTGAAGCTGCTGTTATTGTTTTTGTTGATGGTATTATTATCAGCAAACAACAACAAACAAATTTTGAAAATATATACAAGCAAAAGGAAACAAAACAAAGCAAAAACATAAAAAAAAGTTTTTTTTTGTGTAGAAAACGTTTAAGCATCCATCATTTTTTGGCTGTAAAAGAGAAGTAAAAGGACACAATGTATCTCTAAAATGGATAATAAAATAGTAGCAAAGCAAAGCATATTTTACCCAGCAAATCTCCCCCTAAAGGCAAATTTACCCACAACTCCAAAAAACCAAACCAAAAAAAATATAAAAAATAACAAGTATAGAAATGTTTGTGTGTTAAATTTTAGGTGTTTGTTGTTATTGTTTGGTTTTGTTGCTCTTATTGTAAATGTTTAACCATTGGAAAGACTCCTTTATTGGATGGTAAGGTGGTGGTGGGAGGGGAGTTTCAGTTTTTTGACAAGCCGGCTCTTGATAAATTTGATTACACTTCCACTATGTAGGTTTGTATGTGTAGATTTTTTGAAATTTTTTTTATAAAAACGTTGATGGTTTCTTTTGTTGGTTTAGTGGCGAAATCCTTATAGTCAGGATTTTGGCTGGTTATGTTTTTTTTTTTATACTCCTATTGGGCACGCTTGAATGATGGACCAATGTTTGCATTTTAAGGATTTATTACTTTATTTTTCTAACATTTTATTGTGTGTTTATTATGCCAACACAATGCCACACAATTTTACAGTTTATTTTTTGTTTTGTTTTTTTTTTTACCGGAAATGTTTGCTTTTATAAATTGAAAAACTTTTTAACATCGTTTTGTTTTTGTTTTGTTTTTAGTTTAACGGTAAATAAATTATTAAAATGATTGTTTGTTTCAGTGTAATAAATACTACTCTGTGGCCATTAATAACAATGAAGGTGTTTTCTTGTAAAGCAATAACAATAAAAGCATAAAATATTAAACTGTTTTAAGTTAAATTAATTTGTTGATAATAATAATAATGGAAAACGTATGAGAGATATATTTTTTCAAAAAAAAAAAATAAATAAATAAAATCGAATTATATTAAATGTTAAGGAAGTGGATCAAAGTAGGTTTTTTGTAAGGGAGTATTAATATAGAACTAATCACGTCTTTGTTTCTTTGGGGATAGGTACTGGTTACAGTCCTAATACTTTATATGAAGAAGTGCAGAGCTTAAGTGACAGATCACGGTACTAAACAAAACGTTTTGGATATTACAATACTCACGCAGAAAAAAATATAGTTGTGCATGGTTACTGTAACCATTTCAACATTTTTAACAATATGTATGATTGTAGTAACAATAATATGGTTAATTTGCGATTCACATGATTGTATCAACTATATATATGGTTACAGTAAACATGTATATGTTTGTGACAACCATTTTTTAAATGCAAAAGTACCATTCGAATAAAGAAAAAGTACCATATTGTCCCCACCTTCAATGCTCTCTCACTTATGACCATATATGATTTATTTCGTGTCTCTACATCCATTATTATAGAAAATTCAAAAAATACCATTAGAATAAAGATAAAGTACCATAAGTCCCCATTTGTGAATTCCCACTCACTAGCGTCTATATAACATTTATTTCCTGTTTTTAGGTTTATTGGTGAAGCAATTACAAAAAGTACCATTCGAATAAAGAAAAAGTACCCCTAGTATTCAAACTCACTTATGACCATATATGCTTAATTTCATGTTTCTAAGTCCATTGTTATAGAAAATTCAAAAAGTACCATTAGAATATAGAAAAACTACCAAAAAGCCCAAACTTGTGGTTTCCCACTCACTCGGGTCCATATAAACTTTATTTCATGTTTCTAGGTTCATTATTGGAGAAATTACAAAAAGTACCATTCGAATAAAGAAAAAAGTCTCCCCCTAGAATTCTCACTCACTTAGGACCATATATGCTTTATTTCATGTTTCTAAGTCCATTATTATAGAAAATTCAAAAAGTACCATTAGAACAATAAAAAAAGTACCTATAATTCAGTTCTCACATTTTGATACCTAAATATTATCCCCTATTCCTAATACTAACTTCACTCAGATACATATCAGCTAACTTTAATGTCAATAAGAGAAATAATGTAAAATACTAAAAAAGTACCATTAGGAGAAAAGTACCAATTTCCCTTTTCCTCCTTGAACACCCCTCAAGTTTGAAATTTAAAAATATTCCATTTTGCCAAAATTGTTTATGCTTAAAGACATGCCTCAAACGATTAAAATCTGTGTTAATGTGCCCAAGAAAAAATATGTTTAAATAAAAGTACCTTGGCACTCGAGTTCCAAATAACAACCTGTTAGTTAGTTTTTGTATCAATCCAATATTAAAAAAATTATCAAAATTGGCTAAATAATTTCAACTAAAATGTATTTTCCCGATTTTATCGCCTTTTTGGTACCTTTTTTATACCGTTACGATGGTAAAATTATATTCAAATAAATTTCTGTAAAGTGGTGGGGCTCATAATAAAATATTCGTATCTCTATGTCAAATTATCAAAAAAAAAACATATTTTATGAAAAAGTACCAAATATAAACACAATTTTTATCCCTAAAGGGTTCGAATTTCCAAAAAGTACCAAACTTATATTTTTTATTTTTTGATAAGTAAAGAATACGATTTAAAATTTGTTTCTAAATTTGTTTATCAGTTAAAAAGATACATAGGGTGCCAAAAAAGTACCAAAATAGAGTTTTTACCCGTTTTCTCCCCTAAAAGGTTCGAATTCCGAAAAAGTACGAAACACCTGTCATTTTTTAAATGGAGTAACATGCAATTTTAAGTTTTTTTTGTATCTTTATTAGTTTTGAAGATATAAGGCTACCGAATTTACCCGTTTTTACCCTTTTTTACCCCCTAAACGTTTGAATTTCCAAAAATCTTTTCTTATCGGATCGTTTTGGGGAGTGCGATGATGAATCAGTCAGTCAGTCAGTAACGTTACTCTTTTATATATATAGATTATTTTTGGTGTTTGTTTTAAGTTTCATTATACTTAATTATTTTATTTCAATATTAAAAATATTTCAACATTTTGAGATAGTAGACACTATTACCTTTCTTTTGATATATAATACAACTACCATTTCTTGCCACTTGTCACATACGCAAGTGCCAATCCCCGTGTTATTAAACACTTGACTTACTACAAGTAAATTTTTTCTGAATGAAGTTTAGTTCATTTCATTTTATTTCGAAGGCGCAAAAGAAACTTTAGTCATATTATATATCAAATGAAAGGAAATTGTGTCTATTTTTATAAATATATAATTATTTTTATTGATATTTTATTCTAAGAATTTGTTATATATTGTACTTTCAAGCCTTAGCAAAAAAAATGTACCTAACAACAAAAACAAACAAACTAACAATAAGAATCTAATAGATTTATAGTAGACAAAGTTTATTTTTCCAATTAAAAACGCATCACCTTAAATGACACAAAAAAATTCCATATAAACAGGGAGACAAACAAACAAACCAACAAACAGACGAACCAAATACGGACAGACATAGCAGCTACTAGAGATGAGGAAAAAGACGACATTGATGCTTTAAGCCAACACTTAAATTATTCTACCACATTGAATGGCCAAAACAACCATACAAGTTCATCCATATGTAGCAATATGAAAATGCCATGAATGATGATGAGGCTTCATCAGAGTGTATGTTGAATATGTTGGATATGCTGCAGCTGAATCTAGATGATGATAATGCCATAAGGCTTCTTCTTTCTATCTATCTAGCTACTATCTTTGTGCTTTTACAGCAAACATTGGTGCCAAAGAAAATTTACACTTCAATGGTCATTATGGCTGCAAGAAAAACAGAAAAACCTAAAACACCAGCAAAAGCAACACCAGACAGACAGACACTCAAACACCAGTCCATCAAATATATGTATGGTAAAACTTTAGGCCAAATGTGTACATATGGATGGATGTATGTATATTTGTGTGTAGAAAAAAAGGAGTCTGCCAACAAAAAGCTCTACCAAAAGACCAAAATTCCTTTACACATTGACATTAACTTTTGCAACCATATTCCTTTTTATGGGCAAAACCAATGATGTGCTCATGTGATGGAAGAAAGTTTTTTTTTTTTTCTTTTGCTTCTATTCTGTTTTGTTTTAGGTTTTGTGTCTGTCTAAAAATCATCAATCCATCCCATATATCTATAGAACGAGTACATAGTTTTGAACTAAAAGTTAACCAAATATTACAACAATAAAAATGGTTTTAATACAATATATATATATGAGAATTTCATGTGATATACCCAGCATAAACTTTAACATACACACATGAAAATGGCAATTTCCAGCCAGAGTTTTGAAAGACTAAAATGTTTAAAGCTTCAAATTCTTGTTTTTTTGCTGTGCTCAATTCACAAAAGGTCTAACATATCTTCCATATAATTGTTATAATTTGAAACGTATTAGTAATATATAATTGATTAATATTACTCATACGCTAATAAGGTTCATGCGAAAACTGTAACTGAGAATATTTTTGTAAGAATCTGTCTCGAGTTCCTTTTTGTTTATAGTTTAATGAGTTAATAGAATAAATATAACAAAGGCCATGCCTTTTTAAGTGGGCGTTAAAACCAACTTCATGATTACATTCCTTTCCACTCACGTTTATACTTTTCCAGCAAGTTGCTGCATTTTATTGGCTTATTTCATTTAAAATAAAACAAAAATCTCTAAAAGAAGACTTCTTTTACAGCAAAATTAAAAAAAAAACAAAAAAAAAAAATAACAAGCAAACATCAAAAACTTGTAATAATACAGATTTTGAAATTAAAAAACAACAGCAAGCCAACTGATTTCATATGCACAAATAATACAGCTTACAAACACAACACAAGTGTCTAACAACCAACCAACCAACCAAATTTGTATTTATGGTGATTGTTGCTAGTAGTAGTAGTAGTAGTTGCCTTAACCTGAAGGCCTAAAAGGCCACTGCAATGCCAGCAACAGCAACAGCATCAACGTCATCTTCCGGTAGAAGTAGAGGCAGGCGGCAGAGACTCCAAAAGCCCACAAAAGCTTAACATGGTAAATTGCAAAATAGTTTGTTAAACATGGCTACATATTGAATTCTATGCCACATCATATTTAAGATGTTTGCAGCACAACAGAAACTCAAAAGAAAATCCTTAGTAACATCACAACATAAATGGTAACTAAGTATGAGCAACATCATGATGCATGATGCATAATAATTATGATGATGCTTCAATGTGGTTGAAACATACATATCTGTTTACAGTTTTGTAGTAAGTTTATAGAAACACCTATGACCATGTTTGTAGGTCGATAAGTAAAACATGGTTGCTTGTTAGTTAAGTGGCAAAAAAAAAACTGCATAGAATATATGGTTCTATAAAATCGTAGCAGTTAAGAAAACAATAGAAGTAACAACAAGGCCACAGCCAAGAGGCAAATGTTTGTTAGACTAAATCCAGGCTTAAATGAATAAATATGTGTTCAGTTTAAAGTAGAATACAAACGATTCTACAGCTTACCAGTAAAATGCTACAGAGTACACTGAGGGAAATTCTCAAATTATAAATTTTGTATAGTGTTTCCTAGAAGGAGAGAGTAATATCAATGGGAAAATTACTCTCTTTTCACACATACGGGTGATACAATAACAAAATACATGCAATATATTCTCATGAATTAGGTTTCTGACAGCAGACTTAGGTTTTTGGCCCTCAGTTACCTATCTAGTTGTCATCTATGGTTTCCTAGTTGAACTAGTTATTTTAGTTCGGTAATCAATATTTGGTATCGAAATATACATTTCGAAGCATATATGTATATTAACGAAAATAGTAAACTTTAAAATATGTTACTGCTAACTAAATTTGTTCCTTTTATTTAGTAAATATATTTTGTTTCAGTGCAGATATGAGTATTTTCACCTATTTTTACTTAATATAAACTCCTTATAACACATACATAATAATGTGGAAATAGAATGCAAAAGGTGACCAGGTTTTATAAGATAATTACAAATTAACCAATGTTTTACTCAGACTTTCAGGTAAGTCGTATTTTTAGCTCGGAACATAAGGACTGAGATTGAAAAATTTTTAACATACATATATGTTAATAAAAATTAAACCACTAAACTTACAGTTTTGAATGTTTTTTTATTTGATTGAAATTATTATTACAATTTACAAAAAGAAAAAATATTTTTATAGTTCTTATCACTAATGATGAAATTTTGAACTTTTTTCGAAAACCCTTCCATTATGGTTTTTATAGTGCTTTATGTCACTTTGTTCGAATAGGTTGTCCATTTCCGTTCAAAATCTATCACACTTTTGGACACCTTTTTTGTGCTCTTCAATTCTCTTTTAACAAGAGCCTAATATCTCTCCACTGGCCTTAGCTCCGGGCAGTTTGGAGGATTTGCATCTCTTGGTACAAATACCACATTATTGTTCTTTTACCACTCAAGACCTTTCTTACCATAGTGACAGATGCCAAATCAGGCCAAAAATAAGTGGACACACTAAGAAGTCTTATGAATGGAAGCATCCTTTTTTGTAAACATTCCATGTTGTAAATTTCTGTGTTTATAGAGCCCTTTGTAATAAATATTTGGCTTTTTCGCCGCAACTGCATATTGCTTGCCATACCAAGAACTTTTTGGGAAATTTTTCTACATTCCTTCGAGCATCTGCAACATAAAAAAATTGACCCAGAAGCTGCGAAAAATTTTCCATACGTACATTTCGTCATCCATTATGCAGCAGGTATATTTTTTGTATAAAATTTGACTTCAATTTCCGTGCTCTGTATTTGGCCTCTAAAGTTTTAGCAAAGTTCCTGTCAGGAACTTTTTGAGCCTTGTATACTTTTAAACCTTCATCGGCTTTAACTTTTCGTACCAAATAGTCCGAGTACTTACCTAACCGGGATTCTTTTCTACCGAAGATGTTGGGAGCTCTTTTGAAAATGCTTTCTATTTGTTTGGCTTTAGAAACATCTACCTGAACCAGGTTTTATATCAACGGACAAGTTCTCCCGGTACTGTTTAATAACATTGGAAAAAGTTTGATTGCAGACCTTCGATTGTTCGGCCAACTTTTTGTAGGACCAAGTTGGGTTTTGTTGAAAATATTTAATAATTTTAGTACGCACTTTTTTCTGGTCACTCATTTTAATCAGATTAAAAACAAATGAACATAATTGACATTAAACATAATAACTGACATGCTTTACAAAGGTAACTTGATCAAAAAAAAAATTAAATAATACTTGGGTTAAAAGTTTTAATGAAAAACGTGTGTTAAGAATTTTACAATCTCACTCCCTATATACCCGAACAAAAAGATGTCAACAGATTTAGATGAACGAATAAAGGCATTTATCTTTTTGATATCTAGACCCGATAGATCCATTAGGTCGTGGAAAATTAAGGAACCTAACGTCTCGTATTTTCAGCAATAGTGGCACATAATATTTCTCATTGTCTTCCACCCCATTATGAATGCTTCTATAGAAGTTACTCTTTGAGAGACTTCATATTGTTAAGTTTTTACCTTTTAAAAACGGGACATATTTCCTTTAAATAAATCGGACACTTTTGATTGCAATTAAAAGCTACTTTAGTAGTTTAAAATTGTAACAACTCTTTATTTATTTAAAATGTACAACAACAACAGTCTAAATAGTCACTCAGTGTCTTTATACACGTTTATCAATTCGCAGAAATGCACACACACTTTATAATGTACAAACTCATATGTACACGATAGTTGTTGTTAATTCTAACAGCGCCAATGATCAACTGACTGACGACTGCCACCTCTGCCACTATTTATACATACGCCATCTTCCGTGAATCTTCTACAATGATCTTAACGGACAAACTACTACATTCGAATTCTAGAGCTTTCGATGTCAATGTTAGCAGCTTAAACATTTAATGTTGTCATACTTACAAACAATGCTAATAGCCGCATGCTACTGGACGTATTTATAAACATGATGAATGCTGCAGGCAGTCGTTACAGACTGCTAAATTCAAATAGCTATTGCAAATTCGTAACAATATCTTAGCCTAAACTCAGAACATGAATAGACTAGTAATCATTCTCATCATAATCATGAATTGACTTTACTAGTCAAACTCTTCAACAAATCTCGAGGAATATCATCGGTATGCTCAGTAACGAGTTGCTCCTGGACCCCAATGATTGCATGGAACCCAAGTTTGTACGATGAGCGGTATATCCTTTAATCAGTCCATCTTGGCATTAGGGAGCGAAGCTCACTCTTTCCAAATTGGAAAAAAGTTACCACGATAAAAAATATGCAGCAGAGTCATACTCTTCTTCCTTGATGTGTGAGTTTGTTATTAAGTTTAGTAAATACTTCCGTTTTTAATGCATTTTAAACAAGAATCTTTGGAAAATTTCTATAATGAAGACGAAAATTAAGAATTTTTCTAATCATTTTAGATTGTACAAAAACATCAGGGAGGAACTAACTCAAGGTCTCAATAATATTCACGATAATGAAAAATGGGAAGAATTGGATTAAATATCTTTGAGAAAACACCATACAAAGATATTTAAACCGGACTTTACTCTGTAAATGAAGAGATATACTCCGGGATAATTAATTAGAATCTATGTAGCTATAGAGATACGTACTGAAACATTAATAATATTCATTCATGCTAAGATATTTCCTTAGAGAAATACCTTTACGAAATGGCAATATTTGGAGAATTAATAATGTTGAAATTCTGAACTACGGCATTGTGGACCTAAGGTACTGGGAACTTTCCCTCTGTCTTAAGATTCACCAAGGATTGGCAACAATGTCCTTGTTTTGAATGAATATAAGTAAAGAAGAATGTCTTCTTTCATTATGAAAAGGAAGAAACTCAGCTCCTTATAAGTATTACAAATTACTTACCCATCTCCAGTATCATCCATATCTAACATCCACAACTAGAATGTTTCCAAACTTTAAACATATACTCCAGCAAAATTTGGAAGAGATTGACATAAATCTCATGGTAGTCATATTATAAAGTAAGAGGACTTTGGATAGATGGGCTTTATTTTTTCAAGTAAATGTGGTAGAAAATTGAAAGAATTTTTCAGGGGACTTTTCAATTTATATAGAGTTTACATTGAATCAAATAGAGATGTAAAACAATTGAAAAAATTTATCAAAATATTTTTTGTTTTTTTTACACAATTTAAAGGAGTAGAATACCAGATGATTGTTTAAGTCCATACAGTTGCATAATGAACGAGCCTTGAGAAATCTACTTATTATACGCACTTTGGGAGGATCTTAAGGAACTTTTCGTGAAGCTTTGAATGAATGGACTGTCGAATCAGTGTACCGTTCTTCAAGCTAAGATATCAGCGATATTATAAGCTACAAATTGGCTCAGGGCATAGAGAATTATACATACAGATGAGACAATCGGTATTGTCAAACAATAATACAACAAATCATATGTCTGATACAGCAACAAAATATATTGACTAACATGTATTTTGTTGTTGCAAGAGTTAGGTTTTTGACAACAGACTTTGGTTTTTGACAATTACGTCTCGTCTGTATTGTACCCTATACCTTAGGGTTTTTACAGGTAGCCATGAAATTTCTCTTGCCTGTCTACACGACGTTCAATATATGCCAGCCATATTTTAAGGAAGTAAGAAGTAATTCGACTGTAACACTCTTTTGGATACCGGGTCGCCATCGTGTACCTCGTAACTTTACTCTATAGTGTGCCTATTAAACCTAGCTTAATGATCCTAAGATACATACATATTCAGACCAGACTTGACAAACATTTTTAAAATCAACCTCTTTTTTTAGTTTTGAGTCTGGCCAAAAGGGCTGCGATGATGAGTGAGGAGGCGATCGACCCCTTTTCTGGTATTTCCCTTGTTAAATGCAAGATGGCTGTTCAGCAGAAACTATATGAGACTGCACAAAACAGGTGGACTAATGAACCTTCCTGTGCTACAGCGAGGTCGACTTGGCCCTTATATGATGCCAGCAGGACGATTCTACTTATAGATTACAGTCGTGAGCAAATAAGGCTAATTGTCTCCTTTATTACAGGGACACATGCTAGAAGAATGGGCTTACGGTACAATGATTACTGTAGAAGCTGCCATAATGAAGAAGAGGAAAAGACTGTGTATCACCTTTTCTGTCAATGTCCGGCTCTGACAAACCTGAGGGAACGCATTCTCGGATTTCCATTCTTATCATGTTTGGACGAGCTATCAAGGATGAATCTGAGACAAATCTATTCCTTCAACCGGGAATCTGGCTGGTTTAATTTGGAGTCAACGAAAGTACTATAAATACCCACTTGGGTATCACAATGGGATCAGCTCTAAATGGACCCAAGTGAGCTGCTTGAGGAGCGGCTGCCCAGCAATTTTAAAATAATCTTTAAAATAGAATATTTTTTGAAATGGTTGGTCACCTTTTTAACATATATTACAGAAGATGTTGCACTCCTAATAAGTTCTTGTTGCAGGTGCTTTATGTCATTACAACATTCACAATGCGTACGTTTTCAACAAACATGAATGTGTTTTTGGTTCATTTCAACATTTTTCACTTTATATCAGTGTGTTGTTTTATACTGTGGCATGACTGCATTTTAAGCTACAAATAACTTTAGCTAGTCTGCAGTTGTCGTTGCCAAAACAGAACAAACATAAAAAAATATAGAATTCTAATATTAAATATTTTATATGCAACATTAAGCAGGCAAGAAAACAACTAGCTACTGAAAACAGTTTTATTACATTACACACAAGGCTTTATTATCTTTATGCGAGCCATAGTAATATGTTCTTATTATGGAAATTACTTTTCAGTTTAGATTTCTTTCAGGTAAGATTGCATAAATATAATTGCCAAGTATTTGTTTAACAAGAGCAAAATATAGCTGTCTTGTTTTGTTGGCAAATAAAGCCTCTTATTTATTGTTTAACAATTAATTTAGCAAAAAGCTAATAAATTTATTACTGTAATAAGGTTTTAAATTTAACAACATGTTTATCGAAGTTAAATTGGAAATAACTGCATACATATAGGCGAGCTCACAAAACTAAATGCATACTTATTAGGGATTAAGTAGAATTGGCAAGGGGTTAAGTATTTACATGCATATAACTAAATTCATTGCATAGTTTAAGGCTCAAAACTTTTATGATTTTTTTTTTAATTATTTCTTTAATAATTTACTTTTGTTGCTGGGAATTTTAAATTTCCACAACTTTATTATAATATTTTCTCATAATTAAATTTACACTCTTAATAATTTCTAACATTTATTACCCCACTTGCCACTCTTTATTAATTAAGCATTTTTATCTCAACAACTTTTTTTTTTTAGTTTCAGTTCATTTATTTAATGCTATTTTATTGTTGTAATTAAGTTTTGTCCATTTTCAACAAGAAAGAAATGAAATTATGAAATATACTCGTAATGATTCATATATATATATTTTTTTGTTGTTTCTGCTTCTAACATTTATCCGCTGGATGTCTGTTAATTTCGTTAGAATTTATTTTTTTTATTCGTTTCTCTCCATTTTATTTCGTTGATTAGTAGATTTTTTATCAATTTCAATTTTATGGTAGTTGTATTAAATTTATTTTAACAACAACGTCATCATCATCATCATCAAATTGATTTAATTAGATTTCCCAACACATTGTCCGTCGTTGCCATAAAATAAACGGAAAATTGTTAGGAAATGTGATAAAATGTTTTTTAAATGATTACCCTCATAAAAAAATGTTTAGTATTTATGAGTTTGGGTGGTTTTTTAGTATAACATGGAGGAGAATTATTATACCCTACACCACCATAGTGGGGAGGGTATATTGGATTTGTGCAGATGTTTGTAACGCCCAAAAATATTAGTCTAGCACCCACCTTAAAGTATACCGATCGACTCAGAATCACTTTCTGAGTCGATTAAACGATGTCCGTCCGTCCGTCCGTCCGTCCGTCCGTCTGGCTGGCTGGTTGTCCATGTAAACCTTGTGCGCAGAGTACAGGTCGCAATCTTGAAGATATTTCGATAAAATTTTGCACATATAATTTTTTCTGCCCAAGGACCAAGCCTATTGAAACTGGCTGAAATCGGTCCATTATTTCACCTAGCCCCCATACAAATGTCCTCCCGAAATTGGACTTTATCGGTCATAAATGTTTAATTTATATAGGTATCTACACAAGTTTTTCTCCAAATAAGTTTTATATATACGAAATTCATGTCGCCAAATTTTATTATGATCGGTCCTTAATTAGTCATAGGTCCCATATAAGGCCTGCTTCCGATAATCACTTTAACGAGCATAAATCTCTTAAAAATGTTGGTATACAAATAAAATGCAACATAAACAATTTTCATATAGACATTAATCACACCACTTAATTTCATGGTTACCGGTCCATAATTGGTCATAGCTCCCATATAAGGCCTGCTTCCGATAATCACTTTAACGAGCATAAATCTCTTAAAAATGTTGGTATACACATAAAATGCAACATAAATAACTTTCATGCAGACATTAATCACACTACTTAATTTCATGGTGATCGGTCCATAATTGGTCATAGATCCCATAGAGGTCCACTTCCGAAAATCGTTCACGAATATAAATTATTGAAATTTTGAAAGAAAAATGTTTTTGCTCATTTACTTAGTGTAGGGTATTATATGGTCGGGCTTGACCGACCATACTTTCTTACTTGTTTTTTTATCATCTTGTGGGAACAATTAAGTTAAACATTTTATATAAAAAATGTTTTGTTAATGAATAAAGTTAAACATAAGGAAAAGGTAGAATGAAGGAAACTACAACAGTTCCAGGACTTTTATGAGGACAAGCATATCAACTTTAAATACATTTTTAGTTATAAAGTGAAGGTTTATTAAAGCAACACAATGGAGTTAGTTTAATCAAAATGTTTAAATAAGAATTTATCTAAGTTCTTAAAGCATATAAGCATGATTGTTCATATTTTGGGAAACGTTCAAGGGTACAGTGCATTTTTCTGGAACAATTTGATAAAATATATTTAAAAATTCCTTTCTTAATTATTAACTTAAAAGCTTATTTTAAAAAAGATTCATGCCTACAAAGCGCATTCCAGAATAGGGCTGATTAGCTCAATAGATCTGATTTGCTGATTTTACTTGCTGTATACTGTGAATTCATAAATTTATCGCTTAATTCATGTTTAAATCTCTTAACAAAAACCTTTAGTCAAAGAATTCTCTATCCTCTTAAAGTAATTTCAGCCTTAAGCCTATACAAATTTGCCTGGTTTTGTTTAATCATCAGAAATTAGTTTTTAAACACCCTGTTAAATAAAACTGCTTAAAAAAGGCAACATTTTAAATCCCTAATATTCACACCCCTCTAAATGTGCCAAGTCTTAAAAAAGATTTTAAAACTTCATCAAAAAAGGAAACAGTAGCTTTAAAAATAACAATAGAATTCTAAAAAAAAAACAAAAACACCCAAAAAAAGGATCTTATGCTATTTCGAAACTATTTTAAAACACATCTACTCTACACACAAAACTGACCTTAATTGGTTGAGTATGTGTTTGAAGGGATGATGTGAAATGTGCCCTGCAGTTTTTGGTACTAGAATTAGTTAGTTAAATAAAATCGCCAGGGGCAAAACACATTCGACAATTGAAATGTAGGTGTGCATGGTTACTGTAACCATTTTAACATTTTTTAACAATATTATGGTCACAGTAACTATATATATGATTGTGGTAACAATAATATGGTTAATTTACGATTCACATGATTGTATCAACCATATATATGGTTACAATAAACATGTATATGTTTGTGACAAACATTTATATGATGAAGGACTTGCTCTCGGCTTATGGATATCATAATCTGAGAACAACATATTATGATAAAATTATTCATCATATAAATGGTTGTCACAAACATATACATGTTTATTGTAACCATATATATGGTTGATACAATCATGTGAATCGTAAAAAAATTAAAAAAAAATGGAAAAAAATTAAAAAAAAAATGGAAAAAAATTAAAACATAACAATTTCGAAAAAAAAATTGAAAACAATTTTGAAAAAAAAAAATTTTTTTTTTTAAATTTTAAAAAAAAAAATTTTAAATTTTGAAATTTTTTTTTTTAAAAATTAAAACAAAACAATTTCGAAAAAAAAAAATTGAAAACAATTTTGAAAAATAAAAAATTTTTTTTTTTAAATTTTGAAAAAAAAAGTTTTTGAAATTTTTTTTTTTAAATTTTGAAAAAAAAAAATTAATTTTGTTTAACTCTATTGACAAGTTTACACACTTAACCAGTTTAACTAGCGAAGACTTAATTGTCACTTTAGTGTCTCTCAGTAATCCTGAGTGTAGCCAGTTCAAATTGTTTTTATCTTGTACTCTAGAATGTAGTTATTTCATACTCATCAGCAGTAGTTTATGGTTACTTACAGCTGCTTTATAATACAGTCTTTAAAGCATGCAGTCAATTCGAAATACTAATTATATATATCTTTAGAGACTATCTATTTTATTGGCCACAAGAAATATTTCATATAAGGACTGAGATCGAAAAATGTTTAGCATACATATATGTTAAAAACAATGAAACCATTAAACTTACAGTTTTGAATCTTTTTTTATTTGATTGAAATTATTGTTAGAATTTACAAAAAAAATATATTTTTATAGTTCTAATCACTAATGATGAAATTTTCAACCTTTTTCGAAAACCCTTCGATTATGGTTTTTATAGTGCTTTATGTCACTTTGTTCTTTTAACAAGAGCCGAATATCTCTCCACTGGCCATAGCTCCAGGCAGTTTGGAGAATTGCCTCTCTTGGTACAAATACCACATTATTGGTCTTGTACCACTCAATACCTTTCTTACCATAGTGACAGATGCCAAATCAGGTCAAAAATAAGTGGACACATCCTTTTTTGTAAACATTCCTTGATATAAATTTCGGTATTTATAGAGCCCTTTGTAACAAATGTTTGGCTTTTTTGCCGCAACTGCATATTGCTTGTCATACCAAGAACTTTTTGGGAAATTTTGTCTGTTTTTGGGTCCTAAACTTTTCTTCAACATTCCCTCGAGCATCTGCAACATAAAAAAATTGACCCAGAAGCTGCGAAAAATTTTCCATACGTACATTTCGTCATCCATTATGCAGCAAAAATATTTTTTTATAAAATTTGACTTCAATTTCCGAGCTCTGTCTTTGGCCTCTACATTTTTAGCTGAGTTCCTGTCAGGAACTTTTTGAGCTTTGTATGCTTGGCTTTAACTTTTCGTACCAAATAGTCCTAGTACTGACCTAACCGGGCTGCTTTCCTACCGGAGTTGTTGGAAGCTCTTTTGAAAATGCTTTCTATTTTTTTGGCTTTAGAAACATCATGTGAACCACTCCTTCTACCTGAACCAGGTGTTATATCAACGTAAAAGTTCTCCCGGTACTGTTGAATAACATTGGAAACAGTTTGATAGCAGACCTTTGACTGTTTGACCAACTTTTTGTAGGATCAAGTTGGGTTTTGTTGAAAATATTTAATAATTTTAGTACGCACTTTTTTCTGCTCACTCATTTTAATCAGATTAACAACAAATGAACATAATTGACATTAAACATAATAACTGACATACTTTACAAAGGTAACTTGATCAAAAAAAAAAAATCAAATAATACTTGGGTTAAAAGTTTTAATGAAAAGCGTGTGTTAAGAATTTTACGATCTCAATCCTTAATTAAGTTTGAAAGTAGTTTTGTATTTTATTATACAGACTAGTTATTTTATGTAGTCTACTAATGGTTTCATTGTAATTTGACCAGTAAATACTACCAGAAAGTCTACTTGAAGTCTATATAGGACTTAGAACTTCGTCATAAAGTTCTTTATATGCAGCACTAAAGAGAGTAAAATTGACAATGTTACTCTATTGAAGACTGCAGGGTATAAGTTTTACAAAAACAATTTCAAGTACCTACATATAAAAGTAAGCAAGAGAGTGAGTGTGTGATGTTTTGAAATTATTTATTTTTGAAAAAGAGCCCTTCTTAATTTCTCTTAATTTGACATGTGAAGATAATCAAATTAAAAGTGTGAAATTTTTCTGCTGCTGGGGATAATAACAACAATGACACTGTAAATAAAAGGACGTACCATAATAATAATAATTAGTTTAATTTTTAATCGGATTATATGGTATTTTCACTTCATTCATTTAGACACACAATACACACTTCCATAAGCATGATTACTTCCTGTTTTTAAACACCTCTCTCTCCTTATCCATACTCTCTTTCCTTTTATAACTGTAAAATGCTACATTTAAACTTTAACATTGTTTAATAATTAATGTTAAGAGACCATAAAATTTGTATTAATACGGTAGCAATTAATAAGGGGATTATTTTATGTTCTAATATTAAATATAGAATAGAATATGTTTGTATAATTTAAGCATGATTGTCCACACTTTCAAGGATAATTTTATGAATATTGTATTTAAATGTCATCAACAAATTTCTAAGGACATTCGATGTTTGAAAGGGGTTTTAGTAAAATAAAAAAAGGTTGGTAAATATGGGCAACTAATTAAATATTTGTTTAATTAATATGATGTTTTTAACAAGTGTCATTGAAGAATTTTATAAGTTCAGTATATTGTTTATTGTTGTCAATTAGGTATGAACCAGTGGTTGGCATAAAGAGAACCAGGAACTTGGATTATAATATAAAGTTATGCACTAACTTTATCTGTTCTAATCTGATCAGGCTATTGATTGTAATGTTTTTTTTATAATTTTTAAGAACTCCATTGACATTCGAATTATTTACTGGTAAATAACTGATCATATTCGTCCCCTGGTGGCTAAGAGTGCCATTCACTGGTATAAACCCAGACATACTCTGTGTATTCAGCTTGTCCAAATTTCCCGCCAGGTATTTATACAATGTGAAATATGTTCATAGAAATTTTAGCTTTTTACTTATTTAACCTTAAAAACATATCTAAAACCTTTGACCAATAAAAACTTATTTCATAGCATTATTGATTTATGTACATAAGTATTTAAAAATATATGCTAAATATGATAAAATTTAAATGTTTTCCTATTAAAACAAATTCTACAATAAAATCTTAAGATTTCTGAAACATATTTGTCAACAACTTGGTACTCAAACAATATTGATTTTCCTATGACTTGTTGTTCAAAATTCTTTTTCTATGTATTTCTAAATACTACTTCACTAGCACAAAACAATTGACAATAAAATTTTTTAAAATATGTATAAAATTTTAAATTGTTTTTATTTAGTTTATTGTTAGGGAAAACATACAAATTCAAATACAACACTTGACAAACGACCACAAAAAAAATAATTTTCAAACAATAAAAACAAAACAAAAAAAAAAACACATGGATGGTTGTTAACAGCAGGATCCTGCTGGAGTGAGTACAACAAGCATTAAATTGCCAAAACAAATTCTATTTATGATTATTAAATAGAAAACAATTGAATTTATAAAAAATTTTCCAAAGAAATTCCAAATAAATTTAAACAACAAGAAATATTGTAAAATACAAAGTAAGAAACCAATACTTATGCAATTCAACTCAAACAAACAAACACATAAATAAATAGCAAATTCAATTGTTTCTTTTAGTGGGTAAAGGGAAAATGAAGAGAAAGAGAGAGCCACAGGATGTTTTTTTTTTTTTTTTTTGTTCTATGTAACAGTAAAAGTAATTTATTATGATGGTATTTGTGTGACATAAACAAAGTATAAATAATATACAATAACAACAACAACAACTACAACATTGTAGTGAGACTGGTAGAAGGAAAATCAACAACATGCAATCTAAACAACAACATTAAAATGACAGTTATTCATAATGTTTACGTTTTGTTGCTTTTTTCTGAGTTTTATTCGAATTTTTTTTTGGTTGTAGAATATAAATATTCTTATGCATGTATGAATGGATTACAATATAGAAGAGTACCCAACTGTTCTGCTGGAGCATCTGGCAATTACCGGCTAGTTATTTCTACATATTCGTGTACTAGATGGGGTCAAAGAAGCCAAGGTAGAGCTATATGCACTTACTGCTTACTGGTTAACTATTTACTTGACATTTAATAGTGAGTTAGAAGATGCGGTTCATAGTATTAATTCTGAATATTCAAATCAACTACTGCTTACTTGACACCTTACTTAACACCCAAGTATCAGTTATTCTGTAATTCATGTTGAAAACAATTGTAATTCCAGCCTTGTGTCAAGTAATTGAATTATAGCTGTAGTATATTTTATATCGATATAATTTATTTTATTTGATAATTATTAATTTTTTCAACCCAATAAGTTTTTTTTGCTGTAGTATATTTTATATCGATATAATTTATTTTATTTGATAATTATTAATTTTTTCAACCCAATAAGTTTTTTTTGCTGGAATTCAAGTGTAATTCAAGCCTCGAGTCCAGTATCAAGCAATAAATTGTTACCAATTGTAATTCTCCAGTTAAAATAAAATATAAATTCAAACAAAATATATATTTTTTTTTGTTTGAAAATGTTTGTATTTAAGTAAAATTCAAATAAATTTTTCAAGTGCTTGATTTCTTAGGTTATTCATTTTTAAATGCTGTTTATATTAAAATTTAAAGCTAATTGTAATCTAATAATCAGTCTTAGATGCGGTTCATGGTATTCAACACAATCGATTACTCGCTTCAGTTCAAAACTTTAAAGTATAAAAGTAATTTTAGCCACTTATGATTCCAATGCATTGAACACAATGAAACAGCAGACTACACGAACACAAATGCTGCTGGCTGTAGCTGTAGTCATGTGGCTGCTACTGAATTATTTTAAAGACGACAGCTACAAAGCAAACAGCTGATTTATAATTCAGTGGTGTCACTTTATTTTTGTTGGTTTTTAACTTTAATAAAAAATAACAACAATTATTTTGAGTAAAAATATATATGTGGTAATAATTTATGTACCAATTATTATTTAATACAATATGGTTATCAGAAACTTCTCTTGATTTACATTTTTTATTATATTAGCAGCACTATTTCTGTTTTGTGGTTAACAAAAATAGAATTTAGCTTAATTCGGCTGCAACGGCAAAAGTAGTCGAGTGGTCGTGTAGCTGTGCTGTCGCCAAAAGAATCGTCTTCATATAAACGTGTGTATTATATTTTTGACAGATTGCAGTTGGTAGTCTGCTGTCTTCAATGTGTTCAATGCATAAATGAGTAAAGTTAACTGACCACAATCCTAATCTCAAAGGGATACTAAGTAAAAATTCACTCTACAATAGACTGCTTCTGGTAGTTAAAATAACTCCTTTCAAAAGTGACATACAAAAAAGTTTAAACTGACTACACTCTAGATTACATAGGGACACTAAGTGGCATAAAGCTGGAGTACCTCTTTTTCATAGAAAAAGTAGTTTTGATACGGAGTCCTTTTCTATAGGAAAAATGGCTATAATTCAGAGCTTTTTTCGGTAGGAAAAGTAACTCTGATTCAGAACTATAATTCGCTCTCTAGGAAAAGGCTTTTATAGAGAACTCTTTTATATAGAAAAAGTGACTCCGAAACAGAGCTCTTTTTTATACGAAATACTGCTATAAAATGGAGCTCTTTTCTATCAGAAGTGACTCTGGAACAAGACTCTTTTCTAAGATTAAGATTACTTCTTTTCTATAAGAAAAGTGGCTCTGAGACAGCGTTTTTTCCATAGGAAAAGTAGCTCTGAGACGGAGTTCTTTTCTATAGGAAAAATGGCTACAATTCAGAGCTCTTTTCGATAGAAAATGTGATTCTGATTCATAACTATAATTCGCTCCTAGGAAAAGTAGCTATTAAGGAGAACCCTTTTCTATAGAAAAAGTGACTCCAAAACAGAGCTCTTTTTTATACGAAAAACTGCTATAAAATGGAGCTCTTTTCTATCAGAAGTGGCTCTGGAACAGGGCTCTTTTCTAAGCTAGATTACATCTCTTCTATAAGAAAATGGCTATAATTCAGAGCTTTTTTCTATAGGAAAACTGACTCTGATTCAGAACTATAATTTGCTCTCTAGGAAAATTGGCTATTAACGAGAACTCTTTTCTATAGAAAAGGTGTCTCTAAAACAGAGCTCTTTTTTATGGGAAAAATTACTCTAAAATGGAGCTCTATTCTAACAGAAAAGTGGCTCTAGAATAGGAAAAGTGGCTCTGGAACAGATCTATTTTTTGTAGGAAAAGTTATAATTCGGAGCTCTTTTCTAACAGAGCTCTTGTACCTTTTCTATATACTGGCTACTCTTTAGATACTTAGGGATACTAAAACCTATCTAATGAGAGCCAACAAGGTTAAAAATACCGTATAAAAAGAATACATTGTCACTATCGAAACTGAAGAGTATATTTACACTTACAACATTTTTTGTAGAATTGTATTTCTATTTTTAACTACACTATTACCAATAGAACCAGAAATAAATTTTTTCCTGACTCTCTTTAAAAAAACCTGACCTTCTCATTAATTTATTCAAATGTCAGTAAAGCAACGTACACACGGTTGCCAGATTGTACAATATTGTCAGAAAAATGTTCAGAAAATGTCTAACAACCGTGTGAACTTACAATTTTTGTCTTATAACGTTGTCAGAAAAAGTATTGTCAGTACATTGTAAGACAATACTATTGTCAGACATCTGATAATCGTGTAAACACCTTACGTTGCCATTGTCAGATCATTGTAAGATCATTGTCAGAAACTTTTTATTGTCATATGTGCGAAGTTTATGCATTTGACAATGGTATCATTGTCAGATAAATTATTTCTATTGGCAACACTGTGCATATGTATTTAAAATAAACAAAAGTGAAGCAACCGTGTGAACTGACAATTTTTGTTGGCAGATAAATTTATTGTTTGACAATTGTCTGACAATGAAATTGTAAGGTTTTCTTACAATCGTCTAAACTGACAATTTACCTTTTGCTAATAATATTTCATTGGTAGTACATTGCGAACACATTGCCTGATCTGACAACATTGCAAAATCTGACAACCGTGTGTACGTAGCTTAAGACATAATTTTCTAGTTGTCAAAAGTATGTTAGTGAAGTGGAAGAAGAATGCTATGATGATAATTGTTGACTTTTTTTTTAGAAGTCTTTAGTAACCAAAGCTTGCCTTGTACTGGGTTATGTAGAATTTTAGGGCATCGATTGATTGGAATTTTTAGCATAGACCTGCCACTTCAGACAACCACTGATGGCAATGTATTAAGAGGATAATATGATAATATACCAATAGTAAAACTGGCGCTGATTCAGAATATTAAAAGAGGAAAAAGTAAACATATTGGAAGCTAGATACAAAAATGTCACATCTAAATACAGGCTTCGCTATGATGAGGTAAGCATTACCACATTTTTTATTTAGAAACAATTTTAATATTTCTTTAATACTTTGGTTAAACAAGACTTCTTCAAAACTGATCTATTCAAAACTCCAGAATTTGATACAGGAGAAGTTTATCATCCAAAATTGTGTTTATAGATGTATTAAATTTAATCACAGAGGTTTCAAATTACTTTTGAAATGGTGTAGACTCTTTAGTAAAAAATAGTACTATAAAACAAACAAATGACAAAATACAATAACAAGAAATTAGATAAATAATACCAGATGTGTCACCATGGGTTGCATATAAATGTGTGAATACACATAACAACATACTATACTAGTGTACTTAGTACGAATAACTTGCTACATGCAATTGTATGTTGCACAAAGGCATATTACATCCATACATACAGTTATAAGTATAAAGTGTGGTCGTTTGTTTGGGTCATACAAATGATTCTTTGCAAACTCCATCATAATGATGACAATAATGATGATGATGAACACATGCAATTGAAGATGGTTTCATATTGCTGCTGCTGTTGCTGCACTGTGTTGATTTTCTATTTGTTTTTCTACCTAAAAATGTTAGTTTATTTTTATTTTATTTACTGCATTTGTTTGCTTGTTTCTATTTGTTTATTTTTGCTTATGCCCCTGATTTATACTGGATTTCATTTCCTGTAAATTGTAACTGTTTTTGGAATCTTTGGTTCCTGGTTTTTGGTTTTGAAGCGTGTGTGTCAAATGCAACCCATAGTTATTTACTTTCTGAGCTGTTAGAGGTAGCTATGGGTGTGTGTGTGTGTCCCTAAGTTGGCTTGAGTGCAATTTAGTTCAAGCTGTGACATTTTAGTAGTTAAATGACGTTTGTTTATTAATAATGCGGGTGACATTTTTTTGTTCTTTATTTACTGCCCATTGTTGTTAAATAAACAGAAAATAATGCGTTTTTTTTTTTAATTTTTTTTTTTTTTTTTTTTTTTTTGGAACGTGCTGCTCATAAAAATTTCTATTTTCAATTGAATTTATTCTTTATGTATTTTTAGCAACAATGAACTTTGGTTATGGACCACACATTTATTATAGATTTGTTGGTTTTAGTCATAATACTCATTTAAAATAAGGAAGAGAGAGAAACTAAAACACAAAACTATTTATTAAAAACCAATTTATTATAAAATTTTTTTAGTAAAAGATTTATTTATTATTCAGTATTTATCTTACGAAATGAGGAGCACAATTTTGAAATGAATTAAACAATTTCTCTCTTTTATATCTCTTTTAATATCGATTCCTGGAAACCGATCGATGTGTAATCTTGTTTTTAGAATTCAGATACAGAGCTCTTTTCAATAGGAAAAGTGTTTTTGATTCGGAGATACCTAAAATAGGAAAAATTTGCCAAATTCAGAGCTCTTTTCTAGAAGAAAAGTGTCTCTGATTCAGAGCTCTTTTCCATAAGAAAAGTGTCTCTGGTTCAGAGCTCTTTTCTATAAGAAAAGTGTCTCTGATTCAGAGCTCTTTTCTATAAGAAAAGTGTCTCTGGTTCAGAGCTCTTTTCTATAAGAAAAGTGTCTGTGATTCAGAGCACTTTTCTATAAGAAAAGTGTCTCTGATTCAGAGCTCTTTTCTATAAGAAAAGTGTCTCTGATTCAGAGCTCTTTTCTATAAGAAAAGTGTCTCTGATTCAGAGCTCTTTTCTATAAGAAAAGTGTCTCTTATTCAGAGCTCTTTTCTATAAGAAAAGTATCTGTGATTCAGAGCTCTTTTCTATAAGAAAAGTGTCTCTGATTCAGAGCTCTTTTCTATAAGAAAAGTGTCTCTGATTGAGAGCTCTTTTCTATAAAAAAGTGTCTCTGATTCAGAGCTCTTTTCTAAAAGAAAAGTGTCTGTGATTCAGAGCTCTTTTCTATAAGAAAAGTGTCTGTGATTCAAAGCTCTTTTCTATAAGAAAAGTGTCTCTGAATCAGAGCTCTTTTCTATAAGAAAAGTGTCTGTGATTCAGAGCTCTTTTTCATAAGAAAAGTGTCTGGGATTTAGAACTCTTTTCTATAAAAAAAAGTGTCTCTGATTCAGAGCTCTTTTCTATAAGAAAAGTGTCTCTGATTCAGAGCTCTTTTCTATAAGAAAAGTGTCTGGGATTCAGAACTATTTTCTATAAGAAAAGTGTCTCTGATTCAGAGCTCTTTTTTAAAAGAAAAGTGTCTCTGATTCAGAGCTCTTTTCTAAAAGAAAAGTGTCTCTGATTCAGAGCACTTTTCTATAAGAAAAGTGTCTCTGATTCAGAGCTCTTTTCTATAAGAAAAGTGTCTCTGATTCAGAGCTCTTTTCTATAAGAAAAGTGTCTCTGATTCAGAGCTCTTTTCTATAAGAAAAGTGTCTCTTATTCAGAGCTCTTTTCTATAAGAAAAGTATCTGTGATTCAGAGCTCTTTTCTATAAGAAAAGTGTCTCTGATTCAGAGCTCTTTTCTATAAGAAAAGTGTCTCTGATTGAGAGCTCTTTTCTATAAAAAAGTGTCTCTGATTCAGAGCTCTTTTCTAAAAGAAAAGTGTCTGTGATTCAGAGCTCTTTTCTATAAGAAAAGTGTCTGTGATTCAAAGCTCTTTTCTATAAGAAAAGTGTCTCTGAATCAGAGCTCTTTTCTATAAGAAAAGTGTCTGTGATTCAGAGCTCTTTTTCATAAGAAAAGTGTCTGGGATTTAGAACTCTTTTCTATAAAAAAAAAGTGTCTCTGATTCAGAGCTCTTTTCTATAAGAAAAGTGTCTCTGATTCAGAGCTCTTTTCTATAAGAAAAGTGTCTGGGATTCAGAACTATTTTCTATAAGAAAGGTGTCTCTGATTCAGAGCTCTTTTTTAAAAGAAAAGTGTCTCTGATTCAGAGCTCTTTTCTAAAAGAAAAGTGTCTCTGATTCGTTGCTGATTTGTTGCATTGGCATTTCTCTCCCCTTTCATTGTATGTATCAAGTTTTAAACAAATCTGTTCACAATTTCACTTGTTTAATAAACTTTCCTTTTAAAGACTTTTTGCTAAAAGACCGCACAAATAAATTCCTTAATTTAGTTGCCTCCAAGACAGCACACACAACACAACATGTCATTACAATATCAATTTGCTAAAACGAAAACTGTATTGTCAACTGAAATGTCTAATCAAATTAACATCTGCATAAATAAATTCACAACAACTACTACAACAGCAGCAGCAGCATCAAATGAAGATAGACAATATTGCAATTTAAATCAAATTGACACTTATTAAAGTGGAATGTTGCAACAACGTTACAGAATATTAACAAACAAATAAATGAAAATTCTATCGAATAGAAGGCCTCACAAATAAAGCTGAGAGAGAGAAAAAAAACCAAACAAAGTAAGACAGACAGTCCAGTCTAGCAAATGTGCAACAACATAAAGACAAAGTTGTGTGATGACGAGGGGAAGTTGGGGCGTTGTGCTGGGGTTATTTAGTCTAATGGCTTCTGCAACACGTAAAATTAAAGACAGATAGAGGACAACTCACATACAAAAAAAAATATAGAATGTGACACGTGCAAGTCGTTTATTATAAAGCATACGACGACATATTGTCCATGAATGTTTAATCAAGAACGTATGAAATGATTATTTGCAGTATGTTGTGGAACAAACTCATGTATTAGGTAAATTAAATTGTAGGTGTAGTTGTGTCAGTGTTAAACGTAAGTACAAATAATTGTTTTCTAGTGGCAACATAAACGTATAATTATTACCATTGATAATATTGCCACACATACCACTTAGTGTGGCGTACAGTACTAATACTTGGACGTTTATGTGGGGATTGATTTTACTCCCATATCGCAACATCTACATACATGCTACATGCATAATTTTAACAATTACAAACAAATCTGTAATCATCAACATTAATGTAATTGAAACATAGGTACTAAAAAATATAAAGAGTAGATTAGTGGAAATATGGACAGAGATTTCAAAGTATTCATTAACATTCTATATTTCTGATTTGAAATTTATATATAAAATCTAAGAATAAGAAAACAAATCAGAGATATTTTCTGTAGGAAAAGTGTCTGTATTTCAGAGTGGATTTCAATAGGAAAACTTCTCTCCTACATAAAATTATTACAAATTAGGTACAAATTACATAAACAAAAAACTGTTATACACAAAATTGTTCGAAACATAAAACTTTTATACAGAAAATGTTTGATAGAAAAAACTGTTATACAGGAATTTTCCATAAAATGAACTGTTATACAACAATTTTCAGTAGAATAACTGTTATACACACAATTTTCTATTCATCAAACTGTTATACAGAAAATGTTTATTAGAAAAACTGTTATACACTAAATTAAATTAGAAAAAACTCTTATATAGAAAATGTTATACAGAAAAACTATAAAACATGATATTTTCTATAGAATAAACTGTTATACAGGAAATTTTTGTATAAACAAAAACTATTATACACAAAATTGTTTACAATATACAGCCAATTTTCCACAGAAGGAACTACACAGACAATTCTCTATAGCACAAGCTGTTATACACAAAATATGCTATAGAAAAACTGATATACAGACAATACTCTACAGAAAAAAACTGTTATACAGACATTTTTCTTAAATGCAGCTGCAAAATAAACACTATTATAATGTCTGACCTCTTTGGAATACTCAAATGGGTTCAGCTTCTTTGCAATGAGTATTAAGCTACGTACACACGGTTGTCAGATTTTACAATGTTGTCAGATCTGGCAATGTGCTCGCAATATACTGCCAATGAAATATTATTAGCAAAAGGTAAATTGTCAGTTTAGACGATTGTAAGAAAACCTTACAATTTCATTGTAAGACAATTGTCAAACAATTAATTTATCTGCCAACAAAAATTGTCAGTTCACACGGTTGCTTCACATTTGTTTATTTTAAATACATATGCACAGTGTTGCCAATAGAAATTATTTATCTGACAATGATGCCATTGTCAGATGCATAAACTTCGCACATATGACAATAAAAAGTTTCTGACAATGATCTTACAATGATCTGGCAATGGCAACGTAAGGTGTTTGCACGATTGTCAGATATCTGACAATAGTATTGTCTTACAATGTACTGACAAATACTTTTTCTGACAACGTTGTAAGACAAAAATTGTAAGTTCACACGGTTGTTAGACATTTTCTGAACATTTTTCTAACAATATTGTACAATCTGACAACCGTGTGTACGTAGCTTTACCTTTACATAACTGTCATATTTGGCTAACTTAAACAAAAGAAGATTTATACAACATGAACGAACAAGCTTATAACAAATTATTTCGAGTCTTTTGAAATAAAAGTTCACAAAAAATCTTATTTTTAACTTATTAAAATTAAAAAATATATGAATTAACTCTTTAAACAAAATCTCTACAAAACTTTATTAATTTATTTCAAGTGTTTGAGAGTTTCCTCATTAATACATACGAGTGCATACATACATATATGTAAGTTTGTATATGTATTCCCTTTCCTGTTCAAGTGTTTGAGTATGGGGTGCAAAAAAAAAACGGAAATGCATTTAAACACATATGCGTCACTTAACGATATATGATGTTGTTAAATTTTATTATTGCAGTATGTATGTATGTGTGTGTGTATGTATTGTTGCTGCATTTTATACTGTGTTTATTTAATGGTTACACCCACCATCCGCCTTCTAAATTAATCACAAACAAAATGCATCATCAGTTGGTTAAAGTGTTTTATAATGCAACAAAAACAACAGCAACAATGGCAATAACACTCACATCTGTGTATGCACTCATGAGTGTTAAAAATCTCTTTACATACATATGTATATGCGAGCACATGTAAAAGTTTATAAACGTTTTGGTGTGGGTGGTTGTCGGAGGGGGGTGTAGCAAAGAGAATCTTCACACCAAAAATTGATTCATGTACCAACAAGTTTCGCACTCAGTTATTTGTTTGTTTGTTTGTTTGTACGTATGTTTGTAACTTGTTTACATTTAAGCTCTTAGTTTATTTGAATTTATGTGTATGTGTGTCTCTCGGTTAGTGTACGTTTAATGGCTGTAATTAAGTTCGTTTTTTTTTTGTGCAATTTTAAAAGAGGGGAGTTATTTTTGTTGTTGTTGTTTTTAATGCTCTACTACAAGTTAAATTTCATAAAAATGTGCTTTATTGTGCTGTTAAAAACACTATTGCTGCTGCCATCATCATGTTTTTGTTGTATGTATGTTGTTGCTGCTGTTTGTAACAGTTTTTCTGTTATTTTTTTTTAATTTAACTCCATAACTTTGAGTGTGTGTTTGAATTTGAGTGTTAGTGTTCATGATGCATGTATTTATGTGTAAAGTATCCCATGTTGCACATTTATTTATATGTACATTTGTATATAAATAAAAAAAATAAATTCGACAAGGATGTTGCTAGTTTGTTTCTGGTTGCCATAGTTGTATATTTTTATTTGCATGGCAATAAATGTGAATGTTTGTTCAAAATTAAATGTGTAGGATAATTGAAAAGTTAATAAAATAACGATTATTACAGGCAAGATTTGGAAATTTTAGATGTTTTTTTTTTTTTAATTCGTTAAGCAAATAATTTAATAATTCTCAAGAGTTTTATTTTTTTAAATTAGTTAATTTTTTTCAAAATTAAAATTTATTTTTTTGTAAAGTCTATCAAATAGTACTTTTTTTAATCCCTAGGGTACTAAAATTCAAATTTTGTACTTATTTTCATAATAGCGTAGTTCTGTACTGCAAATCTAATGTTATACACAAGATTCTGTTAAGAAAATACTGTTATATACATGATTTTCTATAAAAAATAATATTAAACACAACATTTTCTATTGAAAGAACAGTTTTATACACAAGATTTGCTATTGAAAATACGCTTATACATAAGATTTTCTATAGAAAATACAGTTACACACAAGATATCCTATAGAAAATACTGTTAATATAATGAATGTATCAAATGAGCGGGATTACTATGTTAATATTGGGTATGAAATAGCATCAAATAGAATTACGATCGTATCACCGGTTTCCTTTATTTACTGCTCAATTTACCCACTTTAGTGTTATGGCATATAAGTGGAAATGTGTGCGTGAAAAAAGCGGAAACGAAAATTTTGTTGTAGCAGCAGTAGTTTTGCACTTTAAACGAAGTTTATGCGAGTATATTTGTAATTGCATTTTAATTATTAAATTTAAAACTTTTTTTTTTGTTTGTAGTTTGCCTCGATGTCAGCAACAGCCAACAACAAAAATCAGTTACGCTCTAATGTAAGTCAAGAGGTTTATAGGAATTTTAAATGGAAACTTTTTGAAACAAATTGAAGATTAAATTTGATTAATTAATTTTAAATTATAATAAATCATTTTTATTAAAACCAAAGTATATACATTACAAAAATAAATAAAAGCTTTTAAAGCAGCCATTAAATACTAACAAATACATTACCTACAAAAATGGCTGGGAAAAAATTTTATAAACCAGGGGGTAATTAAAAATTTATTAATCCCTGTGCCTGAAACCAACTAAAGAGATACTGTTGCATTTTCCTATAAAACCAAGGGTTTAATACAGTACAAAACCACCCCTTAAAATAAACATTGAAATGCAGTTTTTAAAGGTTAACTATGGTGGATAATGTTTACAATGTCATCTCTTCCTGACAATTTTCAAAGAAAAACTGCAAAAAAAAAGGAAACGTGCGTAAGTTCATTGATGTTGGGTAGGTTACAATAAAGGTACTGAAACTGAAAGAGTCACCACCCACCACCAACCGCAGGCCAGTAGCAAGCAGCAGTGTGAGTTTATTTCCGGATTTTGTTTGCATTCCTGCTTGCAATTGTTGTTTTAAATAAATGTTTATTTTTCCTCTTTAATGTCACTGCTACAAAGGTATATTTATACAAATACAATCACACACACTTTAACACTCACACTCTTTGACAAACACAACCCAGCAAGCAAAAACGTATATAAGGTTATAAAAGCTTTAATTCTTTTAAGAAACTGGCGAAATAAATTTCGAATAATTCTAAAATTTCAAGTAAAAACTCGCTCGTTATCGAATGCTGTTATTATAAATTTTTTATTTGAAACTCGCACGTTCAAATAAGTATTCATTCGCTCGTATACGTACTCGATATTTAGGCCCCTGGTTTTGTTCAAGCTTTTGTTCAAGCTTTTGTTCAAGCTTCTTCAAGCTTTTTGGATAATCCTGTGGAATGTGAGACTTGTAATGGATTAGACTTTGGTCTTTCCAAAATAGACCACAATTAGATACTTCATTAGCTAAATGACTATAGACTTTAATATGCTGCTATCCTTTGATTACATAGGGACAGTAATTTCTCTAGTCCTATATAGCTTATGTGGTTTGCGCGTTTGATCATTAAGCATGCTATGGTATTTGCGACCTGGGTTCGATTCTAAGCCGCTGCTGGTGCCCACCTTCGGCGGTATAGCATTGAAACACCGCTGTGGTAAGTTAAATAATTAATGGTTATAAGCCTGTCTTTGAAGAATGCGTCTACTCACAGCCAGAGGAGCTGCAAATTGAACTAATATCAGTCATAACGCTTTCTTCTCCTTTCACCATATTTCCAAAAAAAGTAACACAATTAATGTGAAAGGTAAATTAACCATATTATTATTACCACAATCATATATATAGTTACTGTGACTATAATAATGTTAAAAATGTTGAAATGGTTACAGTAAACATGCACAAATGTTGAAATGGTTACAGTAACAATGCACAACTATATTTTTTTTTTGTGCGTGTAATGGTAGCTCACAATAGATGACTAATTTCCAAATCATTCTTAAACCTTTTTTGACCGGTAACGTGATTAGTCACTACAACATTTGACGGTCCTAGGAATTAGACCATAACATAGGAAAAGTCTTTTCAACTGTCATAATTAGTAAAATTAAATTAATAGATAACTTGTAGACAATGAATATAAAACCAAATCGTTCTCAAACAATAAATTTTATAGGAAAATCCATTGATTTTGGAACTGGACTAGTCACTTGAGAAGACAAACGTATACAATTTATACCACAATAGATAACTTGAGGATATTATACCTCACCATGGCTATCATAGGGTCGTTGTGTTGTGTAAGGTACTGGCAAAAAGCGTTAGGATTTGATTTCAAATCATTGTCAATTTGAAATCAATCCTGAATGTTAGCTGGTCATGCATTTTGTACCATTCTCGTAAGTATTTGTGTACAAATAAGTATATATTTTCTAAAGAGTGTGTGTAATGCAGACATTTTTGTGATATTCATACACATACATACTTTAGAGGGCAGCATGAAAAGTTATTTTAAAAATAAAAATTAAAAACACGTAAAATATTGCGCGAAAGCACAATTCGGATGTTACCGAGGAAAGTAATATCAAATTAGTTTGAACGAATTACTCACAAAACATTTAAATTGACTACACTCCTGATTACTTAGTGACACTTAAGTGACAATTGTCTTCACGCTATATTACCTGGGATGTATAAAGTAACCAATTGTCTTCTCTCTGCACTACAAAGAGCACATACGTGTCAAATGACCCCAAATATATAAATTGGAGTCAGCCAAGTGATAAGACATTTGTGTCTATATGGGATACATTGACTACTTGCTTAACTGCTGGGATGTCAGGAATTCAGAAATGGAAGGATACCATTTCTGAATTCCTATTTGAAAATGTTACATTTTATTTTTGATCTGTTTGAGTTAAAAAAGGTCTCATCAAAAATGATACTTTTTTCGGTTGTCGAAACTGAAAAAAATAATTTTGATTTATAAAGTGAGATTCTAGTATTGGAACATAGATCCATGGGAAGTTCAAGGGTAGATCTTGTGGGAGCGTTGAGTCCTTGTAAAATAGTTTGTATAAATTGTCAATTGTCTCATGTCAGAATCTAGAATTTTGAAAACACTAAAGCCAACTCTTTTATTTAGAAAGGAATTTTCCGTCTGACTTCGTCTATATATCTGTATATTTACGTACTTTTGTATCAATATTCATTTTATCTAGTGCTCGTTTTAAGTCTGCCAGTATATTTGTACTCATACTCACATGCAGATGTTTGTAATGTAGATAAAAGGTGATTAATTTAGAGGTTTTTTTAATTTTTTGTTGATAGATGACGCGTGACTGGTGTGATCTTATTATACCCTTCACCATGAGAGACAAGGGTATATATAAGTTTGTCATTTATATTCTGGATCTATAACGATAGCAAAGTCAATATAACCATGTCCATCTGTCCGTCTGTCTGTTGAAATCAATTTTCTGAAGACCCCAAATAACTTACAAACTTGATTCATACATCAATATATATGGAATTCTTCCGGCTCGGTCGCTATTTAAAATCGAGAAAATCGGCCCACAAATCGCTGAGATATAAGGAAAAAACCGGGACAACCTCGATTTTTGGTCTATTTTTTATCTATATCTGGATTACTAAGTCATTAATATAGACAATATAGATATCTAATGATAGATATTTCAAAGTCCATTGCAACTATGTATATAAGGCTATAATAATTTGGACCTACAATGGGTCAAAATCGGGAAAAATATTTGTTAACCCGAATTTTTTTTTACTAAAAAAAAATATTTTCACTAATAAATTTAAAAAAAATTATTTTGTTTACCTAAAAATATTTAAAATTTTTATTTTAAAGTATTAATTGGTAATGGTATATAAGATTCGGCACAGCCGAATATAGCTCTCTTACTTGTTTTTATTCAGTATTGCTTGGCAATTCATCATGAAGAGTCACACACGTCTCCAAATTATTTACCTGTATTACGAAAATCAGCGTTCTGTGAGATATGTTGTTCTTACACTTCGATCAATCATCAACTTTTAGAGTCTAAAAGCAAATTTCGCGTTCCGGACCTGTCAACTTGCCGCCTAGATCGTGTGATATCACACCTCTGAATTATGTTTCTTTAGGGTTATGTGAAGCCAGAAGTTTTGATCAATAAGCCAGCTACGATTCAAGACCTGAAAGCCCCACATGACTCGTGATCCAGTGATCGAAATCCAAATGGACCATCAGGGATTGTTCTTTCGGACCATATTAAAGATTCCGACAACCAATTATATTTTCGGTGTTTTATTTAAATTTAAAAAACCTCTAATTGAATTACCCTTTACATACATATATGTATTGTACTCATATGTGTGACTGACTGACATTCTCTGTTATTTCTCTGTTTGTGTTTACACTGGGTATTCTGCTCGATTAAGCAGAGTAAGATTGGCAAAAATGTTGTCAAAGTTGTCAGACCGTAGACAACTTTTCTCACTTTATTGTTAGAAAAATAAAAATAATGTGTATACACTACATATGTACATATGTACGAGTAAGTGCATAAAGAGTACTTTAAAAGGGGGATTTTATTATAAGAAATACTTACTCAAATTTACTTAAAAACACATACTGCAAGATTTCTTTTCATACCAAACTTGTATGTTAAACATATTTGTTTTATGGCTTATCGAGAGTAAATCTAATATTGAGTTTAAATGAAATAAAAAAAATATTCTAGTTAAAATCTTGTGACAACCTGTCACATTTTATTTGTCACTTTTAAATGACAGTTGTTCGCAATTGTAGTAATTTTTTTTCTTGTTTAGAGCTTTTAGGCAAGGTTAGATACTAATTAAATTGGAAAGATTTTAGATACATTTAAATATAGATAGTAAATGGAGGCGGTGACTTTATAAGGTAAAACAATAGACTGATGCAAAATTGTGTGAGAAAAACATTAAAGCTATTGTGAATTTCTGTATATTTAGGAAATTATTTCCCACATTAATATATTGATTTCAAAACCAATCAATTAACTTGTAATCATTTTATAATTATATTACTCTATACACTTAATATTTTACTAAATGCTATGATTACATTATCATTATTTCCATTTATTTCTCAGTTTTTTTTTTTTTTTTTCTATATTTTTTCTTATTTTTAATTTATTTTAAAAGCTTTTTTATATTTCTAATAAATAACAATAATAATAAGTAAGAAAATAAATATATAATTTAATATAGGTCGGGCATACTTTAAATAAATTCATTTTAATTAAATTCAATTGCTTGTGTCCACTCAATGTGATTTATGGCCATTGCTCACGGACAGAACAGAGTGAAAAGGGAAGAAATTGAAGCACACAGATAGAAGAAAAATAC
The DNA here is from genome assembly GCA_942486065.2 of Calliphora vomitoria. NCBI lineage: Eukaryota > Metazoa > Arthropoda > Insecta > Diptera > Calliphoridae > Calliphora > Calliphora vomitoria. Next base: position 44,631,771 of record OW818030.2, on the reverse strand, counting down.
ACAAGAAGATAATGGCACATACAATGGGTCACCAGAGGCTAAAATGTACATTATACATTATTGTTATTATTACTTTTTTTTTTTTTTTTTTTTTCTATAGTACATACATAAATATATTCTTTTCCTATTTAAATTTCTTTTACATTATGAATTGCATTATAGAGAAACGTTCATACAAAAAGTAATAAAATGAAAATTTAAATAAAATCTCTTTAAATATGTAATTTAAAATAAATTCAAGAAAAAAAAAAGATATTTAACATGTTGTGTGTTCCTAAAACAAATAAATATTTAACACATGCAGCAGTAACAAATAATTTGCCATCACATTTAATTAGTTTTTTGTGTAATATTTTATGAACAATATAGAATAGTTTTCCATTAGGCAAGCTATTTAAATACAATTATTGCAAATTGTATTCAAAAAATAATAGTAATAACATAAAATAGAAAACATTTTAGTATTTGCATTTGCTGTTTATTAAATAAAGCAACAGTTGGTCAAAAAAAGTAATAAAATATTAAATAATATAGACAAGTTGTAAAGTTAATATAAGACATTTTTTATAGAAAATTTTGATTCACAACAAGGCATCTTTTTTATAGAACATTTGCCCACAACAAGGCAACTTTTTTATAGAAAATTTTCTTTACAACAAGGCAACTTTTCTATAAGAAATTTGCCTCACAACCAGGCAACTTTTCTATAGAAAATTTGTCCCACAATAAGGCAATTTTGCTATAGAAAATTTGCCTCAAAACAAGGCATCTTTGCTATAGAAAATTTGCTTCACAATAAGGCAACTTTTCTGTAGAAAATTTGCCTCACAATAAGGCAAATTTTCTACAGAAAATTTGCCTCACAATAAGGCAACATTTCTATAGAAAATTTGCATCACAATAAGGCAATTTTTCTATAGAAAATTTACATCATAATAAGGCAACTTTTCTACAGAAAATTTGCCTCACTTTAGGGCAACTTTTCTATAGAAAATTTGCCTCACAATAAGGCAACTTTTCTATAGAAAATTTGCCTCATAATAAGGCTACTTTTCTATAGAAAATTTGTCTCAGAATAAGGCAACTTTTCTATAGAAAATTTGCCTGATAAAAAGGCAACATTTCTATAGAAAATTTGCCTGACAAAAAGGCAACTTTCCTATAATAAATTTGCCTCAGAATAAGGCAACTCTTCTATAGAAAATTTGTCTCACAATAAGGCAACTTTTCTATAGAAAATTTGCCCCACAATAAGGTAACTTTTCTATAGAAAATTTGCCTCACATTAGGGCAACTTTTCTGTAGAAAATTTGCTTCACATTAGGGCAACCTTAGGGAAACTTTTCTATAGAAAATTTGCCTCAGAATAAGGCAACTTTTCTACAGAAAATTTGCCTCGCAATAAGGCAACATTTCTATAGAAAATTTGCATCACAATAAGGCAACTTACCCACAGAAAATTTACATCACAATATGGCAACTTTTCTATACACAATTTACCTCACAATACGGAAACTTTTCTATAGAAAACTTGCCTCACAATAAGGCAACTTTTCTATAGAAAATTTGACTCACAATAAGGCAACTTTTCTACAGAAAATTTGCCTCACAATAAGGCAACTTTTCTATAGAAAACTTGCCTCTTTTTCTATAGAAGGCGACTATTAGCTTCGTAACATTTTATATAACAAATTTGCCTCACACCAAGGCAACGTCAGAGTTGCGTCAGAAAAACCACATATTGTTATAAAAAAAATACTACAAAAGTTGACTTTTGAAGAACACAACTTTTTTCCACAAAAGTTGCTTCAGAAAGAAAACTTTTCATGAGAAAGTTGCTTTAGAACAAGACAACTTTACTCTAGAAAAGTTGCTTTACAGAAATATTGCTACTGAAAAAGACAACTTTAGAAAAAGACATCTGTTCTGTAGAAACAATGCTTTAGAGAAAGACAACATTTCTCTAGAAAAGTTTCTTTACAAAAAAGATGCTCTAGAAAAGACAAATTTTCTCAAGAATTTTTGCTTCATAAATAGCAAAATTTTCTCTGGAAATGTTGCTTCAGATGAAGACAACATTTCTCTAAAAACTTGCTTTAGAAACAGACAACTTTTCTCAAAAAAAAAAACAGTAGCTCTAGAGTACATGCTTTATAAAAAAAGCAAATTTACATTACATAAGTTACTTTATAAGAAGGCAACTTTTATTTACAACAAGTATGAGAGCTATATTCGGCTGTGCCGAATCTTATATACCCTTCACCAAATTATACTTTGGTGAAAAAAATTTTTTTTTTTAATATTTTTAAAAATTTTTAAACATTTTTTTTTTTTAAATTTTTCCAATTTTTTAAAAAATTTTTTTTTTTAATTTATTAGTGAAAAAAATTTATGACTAAAGAATGTTTTTTGTGAAAAAAAAAATGCGGGTTAACAAATATTTTCCCGATTTTGACCCATTGTAGGTCCAACTTTGTATAGTATTATATACATCGTTGCATCGTTTGAAATATCTATCATTTGATATCCATATTGTGTATATTTATGACTTAGTAATCGAGATATAGATCAAAAAATAGGCCAAAAATGGAGGTTGTCTCGGATTTTTGCTCATATCTCCGTTATTTATGGACGGATTTTGACAGACGGACAGACAGACGGACATGGTTAAATCGACTCCGCTATCTATAAGGATTCAGAATATATATACTTTATAGGGTCGGAAAATTATATTGTGGAAATTACAAACGGAATGACAAATTTATATATACCCTTCTCACGAAGGTGAAGGGTATAAAAATTGCTTTAGAAGAAGATAACTTTTCTCTTTAAAGTGCCTTTGAGTCCTTAAGCAACCACTTTTTAAATATTCTATAGCATTTGTTAACTTCTATCACCAACTGTTTGTTGCATTTTTTTTTTCAACACATCACATTTTAAGTAAATATGGACATCTGTTTAATAATTTATTTAGCATAAACCATCATAAAATTAAGCAAATATAAAATATTTTAATAAATTTTTTCTTTTGTATTTATAAACATATATTTTTTGTGTTGCATATAATTTGGTTATTCAAAATAATAATACATAATAATAAATATGAAATGTGCCTGCAGCTAAAATTTTACACACAGAAATTCATGCGTTCACATGAGCATATTTAGTTTTAACCGCAGACAGACAAACTAAACCACACTATAAAATTAAAGTAAAACAGAACCGAAAAAAAAAAAAAAAACTAAGAGAATATTGTTAAATTGTGAATGAAATTTAGCATTATAAACTGAAATGCATAGTGAAGTTAAAAGGGTCAGTTGCGCAGGGAAATGTTTACAATATTTAAACTAGTTTAATCAGAATCTGGCAAAAAGTTTAATTAAATTTAAGAAAACTGTTTTAATAATATTTATGGTGCATGGTTTAACAACTTTAAACCCAGTTTAAACTTTTTGTTTTAAGCTGTTTCATTTTCTCTTGTCTTTAAAGCTTTCAAAACCATACAACTTTAATATTGTTTAAAAAAAAAGTGCAACCATTTTAATCTCCGTTTATCTAAGGATTTACTAGTTTAATCCTTATTTAATGTATTATTCATAATCTGTTGCTTTTTCTTTTTTTTTATCTGCTTTAAAAACCATAAAACTTTAATATTATTAAACAAGCTTTTTAACTTTATTATTAAACTTCCCTCTCTTTTTAACTGGCACAAGCACATGCTTTTGTTGTTACTAATCCAAGTATGCAAATATCCTTCCTGTTAGCAAAATTCTAATATTTTTATTCATAATTTTTTTTTTTTTTTTGTTATTGTATTTTTATATGTATGATTATTTGTATGAGTTCGTTTAAATTTTTAACACGTCTAATATAAAAACAATGTATGAATGTCACAATGTGATCAACTAAATACAGAGTGAAAAATATATGTACATATATGACAGAAAGTAGAAAGGAATAGACGAGAGGAGAGGAGAATGACACAGCTACTGACACACGTTAAAATATATCATAGCGACGTTGGGCACAGATATGGTTAGAAAAATAGCAATGATTTGTTTGAACTAAACTTATCCAATGGATGGGTTCAAAACTTAATATGTTTAAGAACTAGGAAGCAGATAAAAAACCTTCTTCCTAGTTCAAGTTTAGTTTTCACATCAAAATAAATCTCTGTTGTTATTCTACTCTCTCCTGTAAATTTATATAAGTAGAAGTACATATTGAAATATTTCAACTCCTAACTAAGTATGAGAGTAAAGAAAATCTGTTACAAGTTAATTTTGTTTTCTTCTAAATATTAAGCTGTCATATGTTGCGATGTTTTATTACTCGGTGTGTGAGTTAAATAACTACGTGATTTACTATAATCAAAATGTTCATAAGCTTTATATGTAAATTTCAAATATATATACATAAATACATATGTGTGTGTTTAACTGACTAAATATGACTGTGTGCGTATAAACGATGAAATTCGTATCTTATAGATCTCAATTAAAAGTTTTCAAATCATTACAACAATCACGTTTTAAACTTCTAGTGACATCTTTCCCCTTTTAATATTTTCACACACACACACATGACTCACACATACACTATATGTATGTGTGAACTTATAAATGTGTAAGTTTCAACAAAAAAAAAGTTTAACCTCGTACAAAAGTTTATTATCGAGAAAAGTAAATCTAATTTAAATGTATAAAAGGGAATAGGATTTTGATTAAGTGACAGTTTGTCTATATGAATATGAAAAGCAATATGTTTGTATTTGTGTAAACTTATACATATACACAAATTCATAGCCATACATACGCCCATCTGTTAAAAATTTAATTTACATATTGATTAAATTTGAAATGTGGTTAAAATTTAAATAAATTTTGGTATATTAAGAATTTAACATAAAAAATATAGTAAAAAATATTCTGAAAATTTTATTTTATTAACAAATTTGCTTAAAGGAAACTAGTTTTGTATGGAAAAATTTGTTTGTCAAAGTTTGACATACAAGGAATCAATAAATGTCACTGAAGGCAACTTTTCTAAAGCAAACTTATTTGAAATGAAGACAACTTTTCTACAGAAAACTTGTATAAAATGAAGATAATTTTTCTGTAGAAAACTTGGCCTTAATGAAGGCAACTTTTCTACAGAAAACTTGGCCTTAATGAAGGCAACTTTTCTATAGAAAACTTGGACTTAATGAAGGAAACTTTTCTATAGAAAACTTAGCCTGACGGCAACTTTTCTATAGAAAACTTGGCCTTAATGAAGGCAACTTTTCTATAGAAAACTTGGCCTTAATGAAGGCAACTTTTCTATAGAAAACTTAGCCTTAATGAAGGCAACTTTTCTATAGAAAACTTAGCCTTAATGAAGGCAACTTTTCTCTAGAAAAAAATTTGCCTAAATGAAGGCAACTTTTCTATAGAAAACTTGGCCTTAATGAAGGCAACTTTTCTATAGAAAACTTGGCCTTAATGAAGGCAACTTTTCTATAGAAAACTTGGCCTTAATGAAGGCAACTTTTCTATAGAAAACTTGGCCTTAATGAAGGCAACTTTTCTATAGAAAACTTGGCCTTAATGAAGGCAACTTTTCTATAGAAAACTTGGCCTTAATGAAGGCAACTTTTCTATAGAAAACTTGGCCTTAATGAAGGCAACTTTTCTATAGAAAACTTGGTCTTAATGAAGGCAACTTTTCTATAGAAAACTTAGCCTTAATGAAGGCAACTTTTCTCTAGAAAAAAATTTGCCTAAATGAAGGCAACTTTTCTATAGAAAACTTGGCCTTAATGAAGGCAACTTTTCTATAGAAAACTTGGCCTTAATGAAGGCAACTTTTCTATAGAAAACTTGGCCTTAATGAAGGCAACTTTTCTATAGAAAACTTGGCCTTAATGAAGGCAACTTTTCTATAGAAAACTTGGCCTTAATGAAGGCAACTTTTCTATAGAAAACTTGGCCTTAATGAAGGCAACTTTTCTATAGAAAACTTGGTCTTAATGAAGGCAACTTTTCTATAGAAAAGTTGCCTTCAGGCAAAGTTTCTATAGAAAGGCAACTTTTCTATAGAAAACTTTGCCTGAAGGCAACTTTTCTATAGAAAACTTTGCCTGAAGGCAACTTTTCTATAGAAAACTTTGCCTGAAGGCAAATTTTCTATAGAAAACTTTGCCTGAAGGCAAATTTTCTATAGAAAACTTTGCCTGAAGGCAAATTTTCTATAGAAAACTTTGCCTGAAGGCAACTTTTCTATAGAAAACTTTGCCTGAAGGCAACTTTTCTATAGAAAACTTTGCCTGAAGGCAAATTTTCTATAGAAAACATGGCCTAAATGAAGGCAACTTTCTACAGAATCTTTAAGGCAACTTATCTATAAAATAAACTTGCCCTGACTTAAGGAAAAGTTCTATTAGATAACTTGCCCTTAACGAATACAATTTTCCCAAAGAAACCCTGACCTAAACTAACGCGACGTTCATACTTGCTTCAATTGAAAGCAACTTTGCCTGAAGGCAAATTTTCTATAGAAAACTTTGCCTGAAGGCAAATTTTCTATAGAAAACTTTGCCTGAAGGCAACTTTTCTATAGAAAACTTTGCCTGAAGGCAACTTTTCTATAGAAAACTTTGCCTGAAGGCAAATTTTCTATAGAAAACATGGCCTAAATGAAGGCAACTTTCTACAGAATCTTTAAGGCAACTTATCTATAAAATAAACTTGCCCTGACTTAAGGAAAAGTTCTATTAGATAACTTGCCCTTAACGAATACAATTTTCCCAAAGAAACCCTGACCTAAACTAACGCGACGTTCATACTTGCTTCAATTGAAAGCAACTTTTTGGCAAAAAAGGAAATTAACATTTCTATACAAAACTTGTGTCAATTGAATGCAACTTTTTGGCAACTGAAACTCCTATCTCAGTCTTCGACTAATGTTTTTATTTTGGAATTCTGTTGTTAAACTATATACATATGATGCAAATTATAAAGGGACTTCCCCAGTTCTAAATTAAAATCATTCTGTCACGCATTACTTACACCTGTTGACGCCAAATTGTGCTACTTACTACAAGTACGTATTATTTCATTGTAATTAAATGAGATGTTCTAATAATTGTTGAAATCTAAATAATAAATAAATGAGTATTGTAAAGCATTTTAATGAAAACTGACATTTTTTCTAATCCATCATAAATTAATGTGTGTCAGTCAGTCAGTCTGTGTGGTAGACTCATAAAAATATCAAAATATATTATGGGCTTGATGATAAAACGACCAATAGATACTAAATGATAAATAAAACCCTATAAATGAAATGAGAAAAAACTGAAAAACAGAAATGACATCACACAAACATAATGACTGAATGATTGATCGATGATGGTCTGTAATGATTGAATGAATAAAAGTATGAAGGAAAATAAGAGTCACTGTTTTGACGGTTTAACTGTGACTGAGTGGTTGATAAATAAAAAAAAAAAAATAAGGAAAATTATGAATGAGTGACATAAATATTTAAACACATGACAGCAATGATGTTGACGATGATAATGATGATGTTAGTTAGTTAGATATGTGTGATATAAACATATAAATATAATTTTTTTTTTCTTTCTTTCATTTTCGAACAACTAATTTTTTTTGATTTTTATCACCATTTAATCATAAGAAATAAAAACTAGCCACACACACTCTTTCATATTCATATTCACATCTAGTTATATTCATCACTGTTATAAATGTTTAGACATTAGTAACTAACTGATGACATATTAACGATAATGTTTAGATTGTTTCATTATTCTTTAATAGGAAAAATGTAAGAAATAAAGAATGGAAAAAAAAGATAAATTAGCACTGGCGCTTATTACAACAATAGTTATCATTGTTTTGGTTACAATGGAGCGAGTGTTTAGGAGGTATTGGATTGCATTTGTTTGCTTTGGAAACCACTAAGTAGTAGACCAACAAGACGCCACTCTGATAACGTTTGTTACAACCACTGCACTCTGCCATCGTGTATGAGTAAACACTTGGTAGAGTTATAGTGTAAACGTTTTGTTTATTTAGTATTTATTACACCCTATACGCTATAATTATTTTGTACGATGTTTGTGATTTGAAATAGAATTTGTAACTGTAGAATTTGCTGTCAAACAGGCAACTTTTCTAGAGAAAATATTGCTGTCAGACAGCTAACTTTTCTAGAGAAAAAGTTGCTGTCATACAGCTAACTTTTCTAGAGAAAAAGTTGCTGTCAGACAGTCAACTTTTTTAGAGAAAAAGTTGCTGCCAAAAACACAACTTTTCTAGAGAAAAAGTTGCTGCCAAAAAAACAACTTTTCTATAGAAAAAGTGGATGTCAAACAGATAACTTCTCTGTAGAAAAATGGATGTCAAACAGACAACTTTTCTAGAGAAAAAGCAACTTTTTTCTATAGAAAAAGTTGCTGTCAGACAGCTAACTTTTTTAGAGAAAAAGTTGCTGTCAGACAGCTATTCTCTAGAGAAAAAGTTGCTGTCAGGCAGCTAACTTTTCTAGAGAAATAGTTGCTGTCAGACAGCTAACTTTTCTAGAGAAAAAGTTGCTGTCAGACAGCTAACTTTTCTAAAGAAAAAGTAACTTTTCTAAAGAAAAAGTTGCTGTCAGACAGACAACTTTTCTAGAGAAAAAGTTGCTGTCAGACAGACAACTTTTCTAGAGAAAAACTTGCTGTCAGACAGACAACTTTTCTAGAGAAAAACTTGCTGTCAGACAGACAACTTTTCTAGAGAAAAACTTGCTGTCAGACAGACAACTTTTCTAGAGAAAAAGTTGCTGTCAGACAGCTGACTTTCCTAGAGAAAAAGTTGCTGTCAGACAGCTAACTTTTATAGAGAAAAAGTTGCTGTCAGACAGTCAACTTTTCTAGAGAAAAAGTTCTGTCAAACATACAACTTTTCTAGAGAAAAAGTTGCTGTCAAACATACAACTTTTCTATAGCAAAAATTGCTGTCAAACAGACAACTTTTCTAAAGACAAATATTGCTGTTAAACAGACAACTTTTCCATAGAAAACCTTGCAGTCTGACAGACAACTTTTCAAGAGAAAAAGTTGCTGTCAGACAGCCAACTTTTCTAGACACAAAGTTGCTGTCACACATACAACTTTTCAAAAGGAAACCAGACAAGTTTTCTGTCATTTTTTCTTTATTTTAGGAAGTGTACCTCATAGTCTCTGCTACCTACCACCTTTATTAGATATGTGTTAAACGTTAATTTTGATAAATCTGACACTACCGTTTAGCCGGTTATCTACCATTTTTTTTCTATTGCTATGGAAAGTGTAAATAATGTACGTAAAGTAAACAGTACTATAAATAAATCAAAAAATGTTTAAGCATAAATATGTTTTCTAAATAAATAAATAATAAATTTTAAATAACATATGTTGACAACCATCATTATTAATATAAGATAAAGTTTAGTTGCTTTCTAGTTGCAACCGCAAGTCACACTATATAATTGTAAAGCCAACTACTAGGTAAATATTCAGTATAAATGGTAAGTGTTTGGAATGCGATTTGGGTTAACGCCGATAACATTATAACAAAATAAACATTAAAGTAGCACCAACAACCCAACCATCAGCAGCAGCAGGTAGTTTTCCTATATGACACACGAGCATAAATATACATAAATGTACATCAGAGATAAAATAACATTAGTGTAATATAACATTTAAATGTTTTCAATTGTAGTAAGTGGTTCGGGTTGCGCCACCAGTTACTAAATAAACACTCAATGTGTTAACTTTGAAATTCTATCACTAGCAAATTTATTTAATACATTACATATTTCATATGTATGTTGATCTTTTATCGCTTCCAGCTAAGAATCGAGTAAATCAAATAACTCAGGCTGTTTGGCAGGCCCCCATCAATCGATCAATCACTTATTTTGTTTATTTAATGCAATTGCAGGTTTATCTCTTCAACTAATTTCATAAATAAATACATATAATCTATTTTTTCTTTAGATTTTTTTAACATTCCTGAAGACAGGGAGGGCACAATGTATATGATTTATGATTTTATTTAGCATAGGTACTATTTGTTTTATGGTATAAATATTAGTGCTAAATGCACTGAAAGAAAGTACTTTTTATTTGAAGTTTCTGAGTTTCTTGTGTTCATAAATAAAATAAATTATAATTTAAATTTTTTTTTTAACATTTTTAACAATATTATAGTCACAGTAACTATATATATGATTGTGGTAACCACAATATGGTTAATTTACGATTTACATGATTGTATCAACCATATATATGGTTACAGTAAGCAAGTATATGTTAGTGACAACCATTTATATGATGAAGGACTTACCATATTATGTTGCTCTCAGCTTATGGATATCATAATCTGACAACAACATATGATAAAATCATATAAATGGTTGTCACTAACATATACTTGCTTACTGTAACCATATATATGATTGCTACAATCATGTGAATCGTAAATTAACCATATTATTGTTACCACAATCATATATATAGTTACTGTGACTATAATATTGTTAAAAATGTTGAAATGGTTACAGTAAACATACACAACTGTTGAAATGGTTACAGTAACAATGCACAACTATATTTTTTTCTGCGTGTAGACAAGCTGCCTTTATTTGAGAACACTTTTATATAGAAAATATGACTTGAGTTCAGATTACTGCTCTGAGGAAAAGTTGAGGCTTATTTTCTATAGAAAATTTACATCTTTCCTATAGTGGAGTTGTCTCGATTTAAGACAATTTTTCTACAAAAAAGTTGCTTTGATTTGATGCTTTCTATACAACAGAATTTTTCTATAATAATATGTTTTGATTTGATGAAAATTTTTACCTTGAAAATTTATCTTGATTTGAGTTAATTTCACTATTGAAAAGTTGCCTTGATTTGAAACAACTTCAATATTGAAACGTTGTGTTAAGCTAAGACTATTACTCTAGGGAAAAGGTGCTTGTTTAAGACGACTTCTATATAGAAAAGATGACTTGAGTTGTGAATACTGCTCTAAGGAAAAGTTGCATGATTTAAGGCTAATTGTTCATAGAAAAGTTGCCTTGATTTTACAAAATTTTTATACTAAAAAGTTGTATTGATTAAGGCTACTGTTCTAAGGAAAAGTTTCTTGATTGGAGAATAGCTATTTATAGAAAAATTGTCGTGTTATGCTACTTCTTTTCTATAGAAAATGTTTTCTAGATTTGATGTTATTTAATTTTTCCACAAACATTTTGCATTGACTTTTTTAAAGAAATGTTGTCTTTATTTGAGTATACTTTTACATATATTGAAAAGTTACCTACTTTACTTTGATTTTAGGCTATTTTTGTATAGAAAGAAGTTTGATTTGATTCTAATTTTCTATAGAAAAGTTGCATTGAGGCTACATTTCTATAGAAAAATTGTTTTGATTTGAGAAAATGTTTCCATAGATTTGAAATTGTTTTTCTGCAGAAGAAAGCCTAGATTTGAGCATGCAGTTTGCCTTTTCAAAGTTTGCACGGTTGCGTTTAGAAACTCATAACATTTTTAGGTTGCTTCGCAAACTTTTTTTATGCACTTCACCTTCGTGAGAAGGGTATATATAGGTTTGTCATTCCGTTTGTAATTTCCACAATATAATTATCCGACCCTATAAAGTATATATATTCTGGATCCATATAGATAGCGGGGTCGATTAAGCCATGTCCGTCCGTCTGTCTGTCTGTTGAAATCAATTTTCTGAAGACTCCAGATATCTTCGGGATTCAAATCTTCAATTAATCTGTCAGACATGCTTTCGAGAAGTTTCCTATTTAAAATCAGCAAACTCCGTTCATAAATAACGGAGCAAAAATCCGAGACAACCTCTGAAAATTTCATCAAAAAAAGACAATTTATTGTATGCTTTGACAAAAAAGCAAGAAAACGTATGTTTGGATGTGTGTTGGTTTCATTGCTTTGCATATTTGGTTTTTTTTTGTGTTTCGTTTGACGTTGTTGTTTTTATACCCTTCACCTTCGTTAGAAGGGTATATATAAGATTGTCATTTCGTTTGTAACTTGTACAATATAATCTGTTCGTCAGCAATTAAATGTAAAATTTTTAAAAGTTTTCTTGATATATTTAGGATGCTATACGCTGAAAGTGGGCAATTAATGCATCCACAACAAAGGTGAATATAGCACTCTTACTTGTTTTATTAGTTAGTGTTTCATAAAGCAATAACAATGTGAACTATTTTTTGTTAAACAAACAAATAGAATAATATTTACCCTTATGGTTTGTTTTAACATTAAACATAACAAATTTATTTCTTAACGTGTATTTGCCAGCAGATGTCTGCATATTTTTTTTCTGTACTTTATAACAACATACAATTCACATACTTTCCTTTTTCTTTTTTTGTTAAATTTAGTTTAGTTTGCATGTCATTTTATTTATTCAAATACCTTTATTTATTTAAATAAAAATACAATATAATTTTTTTTATCTTTTTAACTTTAGTGATATCTCTCTTGAGATTTACGAGTGCTCTATAAAAGTATTTAAAATACATTGTATCTGTTAACACATGAGCCTTATTGTCTTATTTCTTTTAAAATTCAGTATTTATTATTATTAAATAATCAAAATAAATAATAATAATAACCAAAACCAATCATCACATTATTTATTTATTTAGATACAAATTTATATGCCTGTATGGTTGTATTTGCACAATTCTCTTTATGGATGAGTTTGTGTGTTTGTGTAATTTGCGGTTGATGTTAAATGCAAATCACGCACAAATAACAACAAATATAGCAACAACATTAACAGCAATAATAACATCATCTAACCAATAACATACAATATTATTATTGACCATTATAAACATGGTCACCATTATCATGATTATTATCAGCTGGTTTATAATGATTACAATCATAATAAATACTTGATTTTAAATTAATTTTTTTTTTCTATTTTTTACACTTAAATATTTATATAGAATAACGGCTATATGCATAAAAAAAACTTATTGTAGATTTAAAACACAAATTTGTTAACAAAGACTTTAGCTTTAAAAATCATTTATAAAAGTATAGTATTCATAAACGTTTGTTAAAGGCACAATAACTAATATACTGTTTTTTGTCTAAGCTGGCAATGCTTCTCTGTTATTTTCCCCTTTTTCGTTGTTAGTGTTGCTTGCAATATGGATAAAATATTCGTTAATTCTCTTTTTTTCATTGTTTGTTTTTAGTAATTACAGTGGCACAGATAAAAGTACGTACTCCCTCTAAAATTTCGGTTTAAGAATAACCCTGGATTTCTGATCGATATTTTTGCTTGCTTTTGAAAGGCATCGAAACACTGTCAAAAACTAACTACAAAAAGTCCGGTTAACTTTCCGCTTATTGTACTTTTACACATAAAACTTAATATGGCAGCACAGATAATTATACGTACGATGCCAAATAGAAACGGTACTTTTTAAAAATAAGTAGATTTAATAAAAAAAAATATTATACGGATAGTGTTAAAAGCTTAGTTTGTAAGCAATTCTTAAAGACTGCAGTAATTTTAGAAAAAAAAATTTACTTTTTTGTTAAAATGGGTAAGAAAACAAAGGACATTTGTATCGAAATGCGTGAACATATTTTAAAATTGAGGAAAGATGGGAATTCCTTAAGTTCAATTGCTCAAATTGTTGGACGTGCCAAGTCTACGGTGCAGACCGTAATAAAAAACTTTTCTGAATCTCAATCCCTAGCAAGCAAGCCAAAAACTGGACGTCCACCCAAAATTACCCCACGAGTTGAGCGATTTATAAAAAGTGCTGTTAGTAAAAATCCTAAAACAACAGCCGTGGAAATTCGAAATACTTTGGAAAATGACCACAATATTAATGTTCATTCAGAAACAGTGCGAAGTGTTTTGCGAAAAAACGGATTCCATAGCCTCGTACCAAGAAAAAAACCATTAATAAGCGAAATAAACAGAAAAAAGCGGCTCGACTTCGCACTTAAGTATGTGCACAAAACAACAGATTTCTGGGCGAATGTGATTTTTAGTGATGAAAGCAAGTACAATTTATTCGGTTGTGATGGCAAACAAAAAATTTGGCGCAAACCTAATGAAGAGCTGCAACCGAAGAACCTCATTCCAACAGTTAAGCACGGTGGTGGTTCGGTCATGGTTTGGGGATGCATGTCGGCGAATGGAGTGGGAAAACTGCGATTTGTGGAAACAAATATGGACCGATTTCTTTATTTAGACATTTTGAAAAGCAGTTTGAAAGATTCCGCAAGTATTTTGGGTCTTAGTGGCACCTGGTATTTCCAGCAGGACAACGACCCAAAGCACACTTCGCATGTTGTCAAAGAATGGCTTCTCTATAATGTCCCGAAACAACTCCATTCGCCTCCCCAATCACCAGACCTGAATCCCATAGAGCATTTATGGGATGAATTGGAACGGCGCATTCGAAAAAAAACTTACAGAAACAAACAACAACTTAAAGATGGCTTGGAATATGAGTGGAATAAAATAACGTCTGAGACAACAAAAAAACTGGTATTTTCAATGAGTAATCGATTGAAAGCAGTAATTGAGGCAAAAGGAGGTCCAACAAAATACTAATGAAATAATATATACCTGAAATTCTTTTTGTACATTAATCTTTTTTAGAGTACGTATAATTATTTGTGATATTAAATAGGCTTTTGTGTTTTTTTTATTAAATTGAAGTTTTTAATTTTAAATTTAAATAATGAAATAAATATTTGTGTTCATTTAAAAATTATTGATTCATTTACTTTTTTTAAATATCACCAATTTTTGGAAAATTAAAGAATTTTTAAGGGGTACGTACTATTATCTGTGTGACTGTATATATTTTTGAAGAAAAAAACTAAAGTATTTAGAGAAAAAATATATATTTGATTCTAGTAAATTTATCCTAAGCTAAAATGCATTAATATACAAACGTTTTTATATATTTTAGTTCAATTATTATTAACAGTATTCGAATGACGAATATTCTGTGATAAAAAAAACATCACTGTTTTATAATTTGTTTTATTAATTTATTTTTATTGTCATTTTATTAAATTTTAACAAAATTGAGAGAATTTCTATGTGGAAACACATAATTTTAATTCCGGAGTGGATATATTAGATTGTGTGGACCTTCTTCCACAATGTTTACGCATTTAATAACTACATGCCGTTACAGGTTAACAATAAATTACAAAAATGGCAATAAAACTCACTTGCGAACCTCATGTAGTTCACTGCCGGAGAAATATGGAACAAAATCTTATATTATTAAAGTGGACTATATTTCCCAGCGGAGTTAAAATTATGTTTATCAATTGCAATAGTATCATCTGTTATTGCAAATTTATAAAGAATTATTTTTAAAATTACCTTTTTTCAGGATAAAATGTAAAAAGAATACTTTATAGTAGGTTTAAAGAAGGGTCGAACGAACTTTAAAATTTGTACACTTATTAAAGGTTTATCAAATGTATTTTATGCTATTAATCGTTTATGAATACAACTTTATGAAAATTTGCTTATAATTGGTTTATTAAGCTCTTGTAAATTTTTATGCATATGGCTGTAAATATGTAATTTAAATATTCGTTCAGATTTTATTCTAAAACTGTTTTAAATGAAGTAACAGCAGAATTGAAAGAAGATTTCTGACGGTAGAGTTGGTCATCTTTAAGTTACTGTTATTTTTTGGTGTAGAATCTGCATATTTAAGAGTTTTATAATCTGAAAGTCTAGGTCCTCTGCTATAATTTTTATTAACACTTTTCTCTACCAGAATATTAGTTTAGAAGATATGTTTTTCAACTTTGGTAAAAAGTACCAAAATATTGTAATGATTATTTAATGTAAAAAATAATAATTTTGAATGATAAAATGCATTTAGCAAATTCCCAAATATATAATCGGGAATACAAAGAACCATTTCCCCAAAACGCATTTCATATTTCTTTTTACTCGCTTTGTGGAAAGAATGTAAATAAATTTATCTAAAAAATATTCAAAATAGAAACAATTTGTTGAAATATTTATGTTAATAACAAATCGAATAAGTTTTCATTGGCATTATCAAAGCATTTGTTAATGAAAATATTATTTTTTAATTATTAGATTTAAAGTGGACTTTAACACCTTTCAAATGTTACTTAAATCACTAAAAGTAATATTGAAATGAAAAAGAAAGAAAACAATAGAATTTTTTAAGTATTGACAAAAATTGCAAAAATTTCGAAACTAAAAAAAATAAGTGGAAATCAAGTAATAATTACTTTTGACCATTAAGAACTGAAATCAAAATTTAGTACTTTATATCTTGAAAAAGTTATTTTTTGGTTTGAGTTCCTTGCAAACTTTAGCTAAAAAAAGTTGTCGAACAATAAACTCAGAACAGCCATCAGAAAATTATTTGCAAATTAAGTTTAGGAACCAGATGCAAAAAGGTAAAGAGTGCCTCAGGGCATTGGAAGATGTAAACATTAATTATGATACGATTTTATTGAAAAACTAATGAAAGAAGATACAAAATATGTTTTACTTTCTACGATGATACTCATAAAAATAATTTTTGGCATTTTAGAAGCATAAATAAAGATCGCATTTTGAGCAAACACACTGTATTTCCGACTTTTTGCGTAGTTTGCACCATCTTTTTTACCTAAGCAGATTGGAAAGCGGTCGATATTTTCATAAAGGACGTCATTAACTGGATGTTTTGCTTTTTCGCCAACTTTTTAACTTCCTGGATGTGGATCTTCTTGTGGAGTACCAACTGATCATGAGTCAAGGCGGATAATTTAATCAGTCTGCGGTCTCTATCTGCCATTCCTATAATTTTTTTTATATAACAAACAATATAACAAAAAAATAAAAAATACAATATAATACGCCAATAAATTTAGCCGCAATGCACAACAGTGCCCTGAGGCACCCCTTAGTTTTTGCGTTCTGAACACACTTTTTGTTAATTGTTTAACATTTAAAAATTCATAGAAGAATATTTCGAATAGATCGTGCGACTATAAGTTAGTAAAACTTTGATTGAAAAAACAAAATCACACGCAAAATTTCACGTGCTATGCCACTCACAAAACAGCTGACAGCACAAAAACTAAAAGTCAGAATGCATTTCGACCTTCGAGGGAAATGTTAACAAATCTGTAACTAAAGTCACCGTTAAATTTAAAAGAAAAATTATGAATACTTTTTCTATAATTGGTGTTTTGTAATGCATGCCTTGAGGCACTCTTGGTGAGAGGATTAAACTCAATTCTTATCTAGGATTCTAGTATCCAAAAATCATTTAATTTATTCTTTACCTACATCAGAAAAACTTTTCTGAATCCTATTATGAATAGCTGTGTTTCCTAAATGGGAGTTGGATGTTCAATTCAGATAAAAACTCAGATAGTGTAAAGGTGGCTTAAGATTAAACTCGATTAGAGCTTTGAATTAATTAATTTAATTTAAGCTTAATGTAGAATTTAAGAAGCAGGAATTCATTCCCTAACACTTTTTTTAACGAAACCAATTTTTAGCTTCATTCAAATTTGAATAGAATTCATTTATTGTTGAATTAGTTTATAATAAAACTCATTCAATCTTTGAATGGTTAATTTTATTTTTTAATTCAAATCTTATCCAAATTGAATGACAATATTTTTAATTCATTAAATTTTTTTATATTTAATTTTTAATCATTTACAAAATGAATTAAAAAAATCTGTATAAATCCTTTTTGTAAGAAAATTGAATTTAAGAAATATTGAATCATTTAATACATTTTATTAAGCCATTTTGTAGAGGATTTGAATTAAAGAATACTTGAATGATTCAATAAGGAATGTTTCCGATACGTTTGAAGTACTAAATACTTGAATTCTTTACTTGATTAAGACATAGAATATAATTTGATTTTGAAAACGGAACTAAGGATTTAATCTTTCGAACTTTTAAAATCGAGCACTTAATAAGTTTTGAATTCAGTTTTAAAATTTGTGATGTGGGAGAGCAAAAAATAATATAGTTAGCAAAATTTCGGGATATCACTTAATAAGTATTGAATTCAGTTTTTAAAGTTTAAAAGTCATTATTATTTGATTTCAAATTTTTTTATTTTTTTTTTTTTTTTAATTTAGAAAAGTTCTCAATTTGTTCCAAAAATTTTAAATTTTTACACAGTTTGAAACGTCTTTAATTTCATAACGGATTTTACTGAATTAAAAAAACATTTTAAAGTTCTTTAAGTCTCCTTTGTATCTAATAATTAATATACAATAATATTTTCTTTAACTAGTACGTTTATATTGCAAATTAAAACTTTCTACTTATACGATTTCTTATTAATTATTCATATTAAAAAAAAATTATTTTTAATACTTATTTAAACAAATTCATTAGTATTATTCATACAATAACACAATTATTTAAATATATTTGTTGGTTTTCTAAAAGTCGACGTTTACCTTGAAATTGAATAAAATATATATAGGATTTTTTTCGATATTACTAATTTTTCAGTTAAACTAAATTATCTCCAATATACTGAGATTTTACTCTTACAAATTAGTAAACTTTAAACAATTTGTCTTGTTTTTCATTAAAATGAAAACTTAATTATATATCTAAAAATAAAGCCAAAGTCTCCTAAAAGTATGCTTTTAAATAAGAACATTTATTTAACAAACTTTAAGCATTCATATCTCTTTATTCTGAAAACGGATTTTTGTGTTTTAAGTATCATATGAAAGGCATTTATGTTCTCTTTAAATCAAATAATTTAAACATTGCATAATAGTTTCATTAAAAAATTTATAATTTAAATTAAAATTTTTACAATTTTTTTAAATTTAAATAAAATTGTGTTTTACAAAATTTAGACAAATTCTCCATCAAAATAAAATTAATTTAAATATATTTGATTGTTTTCTAAAAATTCATAGCGAACGTGAATAAAATATAAAATAAATTTCATTCACTATTAAGATTTATACAGTAACGAAAATATTTCCTTTGCTGAGCTAAACTGTTACAACATTTTTCATTTATTTTAATAACAACTAAAATATTTGAAAATAAAGCAGAAGACACCTAAATGTATGCTTAAAAAAACAAACTTTAAAGCCAATTAAAGTTTTCAAAAATGTTTATATTCGACTTAATTAAAATTCAATCTAATAATTCATATTAATTTCTTATTAAAAAACTATAAAAGAAACAAATTTCCAAAACATTTTCACAATATTCACAATTTAAATTAAATTTCATTAAAATCATGAATTGTTTTTGTTGTTCATCTCCTTAACTTTATATTGACATAAAACTATTCAAAAACATTTTACTAACTTTAGAAACTTATTTTATATTCATTATTATCATTTGACAATAAAATTTAACAACAAAACAATTGCAACCTAAAAGTATGCTAAATATTTTGCACACACTTTACCTTCCCTCCCACTCAAATAACAGGAAATCCTTAAGTCTAAGAAGAAAATTTAATCCTTTTCAACAATAGGAAAACTAAAATTCATTAAATGACTTTTAGTTTTGCAAGTTTTGCCAAACGAAAAAAAAAAACTTTCAAATAGTTGGTTATCCTTGCTTCATAAACCTTTGTAAAGATGATAGTGGCAAGAAGACTTACCTATAAGACGCATAACCTCATGTAGATTAAGATATACATTGAGGTGGCTCTGGGTAAGTGAGCATAAAGCCAGGAATAGTAATCCAAGTGTAAAGCAGGCTGTGGTAAACATGTTTGATGTTTTTCAGATTCTTTTCTTTTTTTCCAAAACAAATTAAAACTTTTTTAAACAAATTCTTTAGAAATATTTTTTTTAGAATTTTATTAGAAAATTAAATGATATCTATTTTCACATAATAAAAATTGTATATTTTATAGCACTTTTTTGAAATTATTTTAACAAAATATTTTTTGTAAATTCACTGTAATCCGTTTTTGTTTAATTGTTATCCATACACAGGAAATTTAGAAATTTTTTCCTTTCAATTCCTTATTTTTCAAATAATTTTTCGTAAAAATTTTAAATTTTTTTTAATCCTTTAAATATCATCAATAATCCCATAAATGATTGGTATTGACAATGATGATGACTTTGTAGTCGTTGTATTACTACGAGTTGTTTATTGCAACTGCATTAAATATACGTTCGTTTTTGTTCACTTTTTTTTCTTAAAATTTTTATTTCTCTCGTTTTAATTTTTTTTTTTTTTTTGTTTTTCGAGTAAAATATTTTCGATATTTTTGAAAACTAATTTGTATCAATTGTCGTCTCTGCGAGCATCCGAGTTTTTAATGTGCACACCGTGACGAGTTTCCAAGAACTGTCAACTGGATAAATAAACAAATCGCATCTGAGCCAAAGGCAGGCAGAGCAGTCAACCAGCCACCAAAAACCAAAAAAGAAGAAAACGAGAAAAAATAACACACTACAACTCTATAGCGCCAGAGCCAGCCAGCCAGCCACTACAGGAAAATATCCACAAAATAATCACACACACACTCAGCACATTGTATGTGTGGATTTTTTTTACTTTATTTTTCTTATTGTGGCCATGGAGATGCATTCTAAAACCCAATTACTCTCCCCTCTCTATATTACAATGGTTTTTCATGTAAATATTACTCTCTCAATTGGATTCTCTGTTGTAAAGTTTCCATTTGTATTACAAAGTGGTGTTGATGGTGTTTACAAGAAAATTAACAAAATTTTAGTACCGTTACCGCCATCTATGGTGAAAATTATGCATGAAAAAGGTAAATAAATTACTTTTATACCAAAGAAAATCTTATTCCCCTTTTATGTAAGGGGGCAAATGTGGAATCTATTGGCATCCCAAAATGTTTAAATCATTTGTGGAATGTAAGAGACGTTTGACGATTTAAGGGGAAGTTATCAAACTGAAAATACTTTCATATAACATGAATGAAATAAACAAGATTGCTTATTTCTTTATGTTCATATAACAGTTCACATAACAGAGGAGAAGTTTTGTTTATAAAAGTTGAAATAAGCTATGATATTACTCTAGTTAAATATTAGGGTATTCGATTAATTGGGTTTCTAGTTTAATCGGTTAATCGAGAAAGTAATTAATCGTGGTTAAGATTTAATCGGTTAATTTTAAATTTTTCGATTAACCGAATAATTTCTATTTTAATTTTAATTTTGTGTACTTAAATAAGCATTTTATTAATAAAAAGAACAAAAACATAATAATTCAACAAAACACTAAATATATGGGCATTTCCATTATGGCGTGACGTGACATTTGTACGACAAAATGTTAATAAAATAATGA